>CM039679.1:130564621-130772121 GCA_022537955.1 Schmidtea mediterranea
TTTTACACCTTGTAAAACCCCAACTAACAATAAAATCGCTATTTATTTAGACCGATTATCAGTCTTCTTCTAACTTGAAGTCACATTAACAATAACTAAATGAAAATAAAGGGTATTTAGACAAATTAAGAATTGTCTAAATTTCATCAAAATCTTTCATATAAAAACATTTTTACTTTTAAAAATCATTTCGAAATCACATACAATTAGTTTTAGAAACATAAAATCGTTATCATTCAAAGAAATTTTCATAGAATAAAATAAAATAAAATTTATAAAGATTTTAACAAACAATTTTATACCAAACACTTAAGACGCAAAATTCAACATACAATTACTTAAATACATTTAAAATTCCTGTACACTGAGCACTATGAGCAATAATTATACTATTCACTTTATCTTTTATGAGTGCAGAGAAATTTTCAAACAAAATATCCGATGGGCATACTTAACTGCTCATGGGTGACACTGTTCATTATACCCTATTACCATTTCATCCTCCCTCTATTAACTTTTTTAAGTCACTATGCTTCTGACTAAAATAGGCCATTATTCTATTCAATTCTTCTTTTGTGATTTTTTCCAATAATTGTGCCTAAATCTTCTTATCTGTTCTCTGATTTATTTATAGTATTTTTCTTTATAAAAACATCATCAACAATCTTAAATTTTTTATCACTATTTCCTTTTATTTCCATGTTTTTACTAGAATACAGACTTATGAACAGACTTAGCTGCATGTATGTTTCTTATCTGATTGATCCTTCAAAAGTTTAGACAAAATTAATTCTTCCTACCCGTTGTTGCTGATCATCTTCATTTTCATAAATTGATGAGATAATAAAACACCATTCAAAATGATACATAATTCAAATCAATTTATTAAATATTATAAATCTAAAAATTTATATGTTTAATAATAAAAAGGCCCAGATTATTAATTAATAAAAGAGTTTCATGCATCTGTGTATCATGATGTTGTCAGCCTTCTATTTAAGGTAGGCCAACAAACATGTTTTAATATTTAGTTACTCGAGATTAGCAGGGTGCATATTTAAAACGTATTTTGTCTAATAATCGGATCATAGGGATCGCTGTATTACACTGTAACACTGTAACCATGCAACCAACCACTAACAATCATTCATTATGCTTTAACGACAAAAATATAAATATGAACTTTAAATAAAAATATAAATTTATTTTTTAATTTTTACATTTTTCTTGTTTCTATACAATTGAATCATTAAGGTTTAATGGCTTAGAAGTGGTCTTAACTCGTAAATGTTTGGAGTTTCAGATTTCTTAAAATAATAAAAATTAAAAATAATTATATTATATTGTTGTGCTATAATTAAAATTTTACAGATTGTTTTTTATGGATATTGCAAATCCTAATGTTACAAAGCCTAATAACCTTTAAGTTTATTTGGATTTGAAATACAATTCCCTTTAGAATTTTTACATTACTCTTTTGTGACACGATATTTTACATAATGGTTTTCAGGGTCTCTATGTAAAGTGAAATTCCGATGCCATTTAGTATTTCTTTTTGTTTCATATAATTATTGAATTGTTTCTTGATAAATTCTCATTGTCATGCCTTATCCTAGACCTCATGAAACCCTTCATTCTTTAATTCTGTCTAGATGCATTTATTTTTATGACAATTTTTGATTCAGTTGCTCAAAATGGACCTAATTTGCAGAAGAAGCAATATCAAAATGATAAAGGTAAATTATAACATTTTTAAATGAATAGTTTTGTAAAAATATTATCGTAACGTCCCTTAAGTATTTTTTATGACAATACACCTTAACATGTTAGATTATTTGTAGCCACAAACTATTAGAATTAGATGCATTTGACTTGGTTGTGAAATGCGTACCAAAAATGTATCCGAACGATACACCCTTATAATCATCAAAAACACATTTAGTATGTTAAAATTGCGGAAGGAATCAAAGTAATTCCTATAAATAAATTTTCATAATGGGGAATAAAAGACAATTGGGTTGGAAGTATTTAAATGGAAATTGCTCTATCAATTCAAAACCAAGCAAAAGTACTTCATAATGTTTATAAACACATCACTTTTACTGAAAGTGCAGATAACAGTTTTTGAAAACAAAACGTTATACCGAACTTAAATCTTCACAAACGCGAAAATCATAAAAGCTAATGTATATATATATATATTTATTAGTAATAAACTAATCGTTATACGGGGGTTGGATAAAATAATGGAAACACCTAACATTTTGGCATAATAATCTTTGAACGTGTTATCAAAGATGAAAACTAGACATAGTTTAATGTTTTTTATGACTTTTGTTTTTTAAAAAAATTGGTTACGTCATATACCAAGGTCATGTTACGCCATAAGTCACGCGTGGTCAAGGTCATGAAGTCGCCAATTTAGTTTTAATAAAGTCGTCATTTTGAATTTGTGTTTTAATGAAGGGGTCGCAAATTTAAAAAACAAAAATTTCTTTGTTTAAATTATTTGATTTTAGTCAAGCAATATCAATTTTTGGTAAATTTAGGTCGAAAATGCCGAATCTGGGTTCAAAACCCATGATTTAATGGTATTTTTGATGTTTTGTTGTTGGCAAGATGTCAGATTTTGAACAAAAAGTCAGATTTCAGTCATATTAAGGTTAATTTTACATTAAAAGTTGATTCAAGTGTCAAAATCTATGAATTAACTGTCTAGTCAGCCTATATAATCAAAAGGGGCTAGGATTGAATTTCGAACAAAATATGATACCGAACATATAAATTTAAGTCAACTTTATAATGTCAGTGACTAAATCTACTGGGCTTAGAGAGATAATTTTCGATAAATCTTGAGTCTGGTTTAAAAATGGGTATGGGTTGAAAAAACCTTGCATATTTAAGGATTGGGTACATTTTAATATTTTTATTATTATTATTATTATTATTATTATTATTATTATTATTATTATTATTATTATTATTATTATTAATCCTATGATGGAAAAGATAAGACAAGATAAAGAATACATTTATTTATTACTAGACACAATAAGCGGTGAGGAGAGTTCGCGTTTATTCGTAAGATATAACGACCGTGCCACCCTAAAAGTGAGGTCAAAGTGTCTGGTTTAATCATAGTTTTCATGTTAAGACATTCTTTTCTATTTGTAAGTTTCTAACAAATCATATACTCATTAATCATGCATATGCATATGAGTAATAAACACTAAACATAATGTTATTTTATTTCAAGATGTTAAGTAATTATTAATACTCACAAAATATAACTTACAGATAATTCATAATTAGGGTACGAACTATTACTAAATCAATCATATTTATCGTTAAAAATTGATAGTTTAAATATAATTTAGACTATAGATGGGTTATGATAATAAAACGCATTGATTTGAATGGGAACAAACTTAAATAGGTAAGTAAAATCTTGATATCCGATAAAAATATTCCAATAAATCTTTCTAAAAATATATAAATTGAAGAAAATAAGTAAATAATATTTATTATTGATCGAAAACTGATGATAACTCATAAATTTTCGCAACTCATTTCTTAAAATCCATTTAACATAATTTCCCATTTGTTCCATACAACTATCACATTCATACGCACAAAAAGATTGCTCATCAACTATCGGGAGTTTTTTGTCAATGAATTCAAATGTTGGAATAGAATTTCATTCAAGTCAATACCCGTTTTCATCCAAATTCTAAACGGAATAATTTCTGGATCACAATAGATTTAATTATTAAATAACTTCGGATAGAGATGCTCCATCTTCTGGATCATAATCATCATCATTCTTTCTAAAGGTAAATAAAATGAGAAGATATTTTATTCAAACTTACCATTCTTTGATAATGTAGTCATTTTTTCTGGTAAAATTAAATAATTAGTTTATATTTATACTGGAAATTGTGTGTGTGTGTAGTAAGTGACACGCGGTAAGAAATGTATCAAAATTATGTAACAATATTCAAATAAATTTTAATCAAGTATATCAGTTAATTAAAACAATCATAAAAATCTGTATTCATTGATTTACAACCAGTATTCAACATCAACCAATTTATTACAAATTTTCACAAGAGATTGAAGCTTGAGAATCTGACCTTAAATATATAAGTCATATTTCTTAACAATAGCCACGAATGATAAAAATTAGATGACATTACCATTACAATTATTGAAAAGAAAATGCATTAAAACGTATTCAATGAACATCATTTGCTTTAATCTATGTTCTCATTTGTTGAAGTTAAAAGAAATACTCCCCAAATAATGTAATCGATGCACATAATTGCAATTTTTTCTTGTTTTGTTACAACTTGATGAAATAATTTATTAATTTAGTGCAATTCGTTGAATATATTATAACTTGGATACAATTTTATTAAATAATTTTTCATTAAATGTAATTTACTACAATATTTTAAAAATTTGTTACAACTTTATGAAATAATTTATCATTGTGATGCAATTCATTGAAACACATTATAACTTGGATGCAATTTGAATGAATAAATCAGCATTTCAATAAAATTAACTGTAATATTTTTTACTTTGTTGAAATCTAATGAAATAGGTTATTAAGTTGTTATTATATTTAAATCCTTTGTTGCAATTTGCTGTTAGATTTTATAATTTTGATACAATTCGATGCAATATTTTCTTATTTTGATGTAATTTTAATTTAGAATGTTAATATATTAGGGTGGGAGGCATCTTTAAACCGTAAATTTCGTTTGAATAATTTTTTAATGTATAAATAGAGTTTTGTATGCCGGATATCTCAGTGGATGTCTGTAATCCAACCTAGTGGGAAGCCTCTAAGTAAGCTTAACAATAATCACAGAGCCTATGGCATGGAAATATGTCCAGTGTGCGTATACCATTGCATGTATGTGTGAGTATTTAACTACTGGAGATGGCTCTTTTTTGAAGTAGGACCATGACGCGCCAGTCATAATTATTCACATAACATCACACAGTTTAAATGACACAATGCTTCGATGATGTAGCTATTGTGATGTTACAATGAAAACTATGATTATACCAGACACTTTAACCTCACTTTTAGGATGGCACGGTCGTTATATCTTAAGAATAAACGCGACCTCTGCTCACCGCTCATTGTGTCTGGTAATAAATAAATGCATTCTTTATCTTGTCTTATTTTTTCCATAATAGGATTAATAATAATAATAATAATAAAAATATAAATAATGAACCCAATCCTTAAATATGCAAGGTTTTTTCAACCCATACCCATTTTTAAACCAGACTCAAGATTTATCGAAAATTATCTCTCTAAGCCCAGTAGATTTAGTCACTGACATTATAAAGTTGACTTAAATTTATATGTTCGGTATCATATTTTGTTCAAAATTCAATCCTGGCCGCTTTTGATTATATAGGCTGACTAGACAGTTAATTCATAGATTTTGACACTTGAATCAACTTTTAATGTAAAATTAACCTTAATATGACTGAAATCTGACTTTGTTCAAAATCTGACATCTTTCCAACATCAAAACATTAAAGATACCATTAAATCATGGGTATTGAACTCAGATTCGGCATTTTCGACCCAAATTTACCAAAAATTGATATTGCTTGACTAAAATCAAATAATTTAAACAAAGAAATTTTTGTTTTTTAAATTTGCGACCCCTTCATTAAAACACAAATTCAAAATGACGACTTTATTAAAACTAAATTGGTGACTTCATTTAAAAAACGTTATCGATGACGTCATTTGACATTGACGACGCGTGACTTATGGCTTAATATGACCTTGGTATATGACGTAATATAATTAAAGAACCACATGTGTTGCGTAAGCATATATGATTACATAATCATTGCGTAATTAGACCTGTTGTAGGAATCCAGTGAATTACATAATAGTTTGCGGGATTATACCATTTGTCAGCCATTGTCGGCCCGGGGATAATGAAATCCACACATTTCCTCCCTCTTGGTTTGGTGCGCTCATAGTGTATTACTAATGTAAAAAGGTTGTTGTGCTATGTCAAATATATTTTTCTCAATGTCAGCCTTTTAGGACTTACATTTAGATCATATTTCAATCTTTGCCTGGAAATATTAGCACTTCCCAGATTTTGTAGTTGGGATCTGCCTCTGGTTTTAACTGGTTTTATCACAATTTGTAGGATAATACCTCAAAAACTTGATGCTGTAATTGCCGCATGCTTTAATGCATTATAAATTTGTTTTATTATTTGTAAATAAATAAATTTTAGATACTAAAAATTCATAGTTTTAACTCCACAACTCTAATTATATAACCAAGTTACTATAAGCTCAATGTTTTATGGCTGGTGGGGAAATGTTTCGGTCTCTAATGAAGTGAGGTAAGTATATGTGTGATCTGTATCAATAATATCGCTAAAATTAATGATACTATTTTTTCTAGTTAACGCGATTTAAAGTACTATACATAGTAGTACAATTGCAAGTCCCGAGTCGGGACTCCCGACTTCGAATTTATTAAATAAATACAGTAATATAATGTCGTATATTTACTAATATAATTGGGTATGCTGCATATATAATTAAAAACCTTTCAATTGTGATAGATATATAAATATTTAAAGCTCTGAATAATCAAGCTCAAATTTTAACCCCCCGCCCTTCCGCCATACTAAATGAAATTTCTGTAACTCCAGAATTAGCTAATTGTTTTTCACGTTGAAAAAAGGCAGATTCGCCAAATTTATTCAGTATCATTAGAGCCGTTTTTAAGAAAATACTTTTAAGAAATGTTTGATATTTACTATTACTGAATGAATTTAGTTTTAATTAAATGTATTATTACTATTTGAATTTAATAATTAGTTAATACATTATTCTAGCAAATAAAATGTCTGGAAATAAAACTCCAGCAAATAAAGCTATAGCTAATCAAACTGAAGGTAAATTTAATTTAAATTTATAATTAATAAATCTTAATATTCCCATCATTCGATTTTTGTTGCCAATTTATACATGAACAAGTTAATTATTAAACTGTTACATAAAATTAATAAATTTTCAGTCACCCCTCCCCAGTTATAATCATTT
This sequence comes from Schmidtea mediterranea, assembly GCA_022537955.1. NCBI lineage: Eukaryota > Metazoa > Platyhelminthes > Tricladida > Dugesiidae > Schmidtea > Schmidtea mediterranea. The sequence goes on from CM039679.1 coordinate 130,571,729, forward strand.
TACACACACTTTATTTCATACGACAGATTTATCTTGACTTTGTTTGAGTTGACGTTTTAAATCATGAATATTTTTAAAATAATGTGTAATCTGATACTCGATGCAATTTATAATGGCAAACTAATTCCAAGATTATTTAGCACACATACGCAATCTCATTTATTATTAAGTTCAAGAAAATCGCAATTATACGCGATTATTCTATTTTATGTCGGTTGTTTTGTCTCATTTTGAATTGGATACTTTTTTCCTTAGCTTCTAGACTCAGCTGAAATCTAGTGGTCTTTCGGGTTTGCCCAAGAAAGGCAATACTCGGATCTATTGAAGGTATGCTTATGGATGAGATTATTGAATTGAGATTAATGAAGATCAAAGTAACGCGTTCATTTCTTTCAGGTAGAGCAACACAACTTGCTCGGGAAAATAACATTGATTTGAAAGCAACAGGTACGTGGGTCACAAACCTTATGGCCAGAAATGGACTGTCTTTGCAAAGGACCACAAATTTTACAGTCCTGTCCGATAATGAATTAATAATGCTAGGAGTAAATTATATTTTGTTTTAGGGAAATACTCTTCCAACTGTTGACCTTTCAAAATTTCTGTTAATGGTCGAAACTGCCATATATTTTGAAGATAGTAGAACTCAAACAGTTGATTTGAAAGGAAGAAAGCACGTGTTGATGAAATCCACTGGGTTTTCTTCAATAGGAATAAAAGCGCTGATTTCTGTTTGTGGAAATGGACGAAAGGCAATTCCGTTAGTCTTCAACAAAGGGAAAACTGGAAATTCTATTATTAATTTGGTTAATGGCATTTACAATGCTTCTCAGTCAAAAGCTTGGGTAAATCAAGATCTTATTATTGCGTGAATCAATATGATGTTTACACGATTCGATGTCAGTCTAGGAAAGTGCATTATCTGGGAATTTTGTCCCGCACATATTTCAGAAAAGGTTAAAAATCATTGTAGAATCCGAAATATCAAAATGATAGTGATTCCTGGTGGATTAACGCCATATGTTCAGGCGGGAGATATTGGAATATTTAAGGAATTGAAAGACAAAATTTATGTAATAATAAATATATGGAAGAATTCGAATGCGGTTGAATACACAAGAGGGGGAAATCCAAAGGCTCCAAACAATATGTTTGTTAGTAATTGGGTAAGAGATGCTTGCAATAGCGTTTCGAATACAAACATCCTTAACTAAATTAAATCAGCCGGATTTTCAAATGATATTAATGCATCGTATATTTCTAAACACGATATTTATAGTGAGATGTTCAAAAATGCATATACGCTCTGAATGTTTAATTCTTCTTTGCATCGTCAAGAGAACATCAAAACAGAGCCTGATATTTTTGATTTAGCCGATGAATAATAATAATAAATGGTATTGATATAATTTTGTTTTTTGATATCTAACTAATATCTCAAATAATATGACTACTCGAATAGTATGACCAAAACCTGACATTTTTAGTCATACTATTAAATACTGAGTCATACTATTTGGAAATATCTGTTAGTACAATAAAGTTAATAATAATATTGTAAAATTAATTAAACTAAAATTTAAAAAATCATTTGTTAAAATTTAAAGTAACCACAATTAATTATAAACATTTTTTTTAAACTGAAAATCAAAATGCGTTCGACATGTTTAATTACTATATTAGGTCAAACTTTTAGTAAAAATAATTTGTTTCTTAATTTGTATCTGAATTTGTTTACATATTTTTCAAAACAAATTTAATTAGATTTAATTTGTTGATTTTAATAATAATATTAGAAATAATAAAAGTATTAAAAATATTCATATCAATAATTATAATTTCAGACAAATAATAAAATTAGTCGTTGCTACATAGTATTTTTAATCAATTTAATAAATACTTTGCAGCAAGAGCTTATTTTATTATTTACTTGTCTGATATTTTAATTTATGCTGTTAACACCATTCTAATAATTATATTTGATATATATTAAATAATTAGCAATAGTAAGTTTAAGCTGAAACTAATATTTTAGAAGCATCTCTTTACTCATAAATGAACTTGACCTCTTGAATTATTGAAAGGAATTTTAGGATCCAGATAATAATCAGATATTAAGAAATTCCAAACACTAGTTTAAACAATTTCATTCTTTTAAATAATTTATTCATTTAATTAATTAGTTAATTCTAAAGTTAGAAGAAGATTTAATTTTGTTCATAGGTTGTTCCAAACATATCACTAAAATAAAACACTTTCTAAATAATATAAATGAAAATATTAAATTAAATATTAATAATATATCACAAACATTCAAATATATTAATATTTATAAATACATCTTACACTTTATATTTAGCTGTGTTCGATCCTTAATAAAAAATGGTAATAGTTATAATTATAATAATAATTATTAACCTTGATTTGGTTCCTAAATTTAAATAAATTTTTATTTATTGACCAATCTGGAGATAGCAATACAATATTTTGCAATATTCACAATGAGTTTTGTAGTAATTTTTTTAAATAATGAATTTTTGATTTATAAATTAAATTAATATTTAAGTATTCTAGCAAACCTGAGAAATAATGAAACTGGGATGAACGGACAAGAAAATTATGATTATAAATTCGAAGCTTATAAATTGCTACAGGAAGTGGCTGATTTGAAGCTTGCAGCGAGAAAATGTTGGTTAATTAAATTTCATTGAATATAATTGATAATTAATTAATATTCGCTGAATTTTTTAAAATTAATAATGTCTATTTCCAAAAGTAACCTTTACTAAATTTTTATAGAAATCTGATAGTTTTATTAATTTTAGGTGAAAATAATCCTACATCATATGCTTTACATTCAAATCCACTTATTTCTGCTTTTATATATCCACATTTTATTATCTGAGGTAATAGAAACAGATTAACTTCTTTAGTAAATATATTTTTATCGTCTTGAAATTTGCGGCTTTACATTCAGATCTTCCTTTTTAGCTTTAATTTCATGTGAGCAGTTAGATCAGGGATGAGCAACCCGCCGGCCGCATGAGGCCCATTTCATTTTTTCGGGGCCCTCTGAAGCTTTTTTGTCTTACAAAAGCATTTTTTGAAACGAAATTGCAAAAAATCCTCAGATTTCTAAAAAGCTCAAAATATTTTATGAATTTTATTTTTACTAGCATTTGTAAAAAATTCTAAAATTCTATGTTTTAATAAAAAATAATAAATTTATGCTCTTTTTTCAATGTTTTTTACAAGTAACCTGCGCTAAATTTTTGTGTTTTTATGTGGCCCTCCGTTAAAAAACGATGTTTATTTCTGAATTAGATAATAAATCAAAATCACATTATATTTCAGGTCTTGATCCTGGATCCTTTTGGAATTCAAAAATATCTCTATTTGATAAAAATAAAAAGTTTAAATGTAAAAAGTGCATGGAAAATTGAAAATTTTATTTGAGATAATAAACGATAAAAACTGATTTTAACAATTTAGGAACTCAGGAAGTATTATGTTTATTAATAATAATATTACATCCAAGACCGAACAGAAAATTATTCCTATTATGTATTATGTAATCTTATACAATAAGTAAGCGATTGATGTCTTCTGGGTTATTTACCATATTAGTTAATCAGTGAAATAACACTTGATTTTCAAATTCTATTTTTATCAAATTAACATCATATTTTAACAAATTTTTAAAATAATTATTATAAATATTAATTTAATATTTATAATAATTTAATTGGGTTCCTTGAAATATGGGCGAGTTTTAGCTTGTCTACCAATAAGCGAAGGTTTTGAACGTTCTGAAGAATGGGCTTCAACTATTTATTCTGAAAGGTCCATCATACATGGGTCTCAGAGTTATTCTTGTATCTATCTTCAGCCAAACATGGATACACGCCTAAAATTCTTTTGGGAAGAACGTTTTCCAATTTTGTTTTCTTGTTTTTTTAATCATGTTATATCCAGAAACAGTTAGGTTCAAGGATAGATTAGTGTCTTATGAAAAGTTATTTCGAAGCTCCAGTAATACCAAACGGTAGATCAATAACCCAATCGTTGACTTCATCCTCTTAATGTGTCTAAAATCCATTTTTCAACTTTGTCATAGCATTGAGGATGGTATGATTTTGTATGACTGTCTTCAATATTGTGATTTTATTAGAAATCCTTAAATCTGAATAAACTGAATTGCTCGGCATTGTCCGTAATCATTATTTCTGGTGCTCCATATTCACTTATCCACTCGTTTTATACTGTGAATTGCTTCTAATCATGATGTGTACCAGTCAATTATATGAAGCCTAAATCTTTTGTTTACACGTGGCTCTTCAATAATGTAATTAATGTAATTTACGTGAAATATGCGTAGATGAAGAAGAGAAGTCAGATTGGATTCATGAAAAACGGCAGCAGGTCAGAATTCTACAAGAGCTCCGAGACGCATCATGTGATGGTTAGAATATCTGCAAAATTATATAAATAACTTTTTTTAAGAAACCAAAGCTGCTATGGATTTGACAAATTGGAAACCCTCAGATATCGAATGCAATCCTGCCGAATATGAAGGTAGCAAATTACTTAAAGTATAGTCAATAAACAGTGCATTTAGATTGTAAGACAAAATGGTTGCTTTGTAAAAAACGACAAATTGAATTGCTTGAAAAGTTACGAGGAGTTTCCTTATGTGGTATAATATTTATGATTGTATTATGTGTATAAATATGACTGTATAATTTTTACTTTTTAAAATACTATCAAAATGTTTACTAAATAATTTATTCAATCTCACTAATAATATATAATTAATTATATTTATATTTAATATACAACTACGTTACTTTTTATAATAGATACAACGAAATTTTTTTTTCACTTTGAATAGCACAATCAAATAGGCAATACGTTTCATTCTATTGTATTTTTGTTGTGTTTTGTGAATTGTCACATACTACAAGCCAATTAAATTCATTTGTTATTTGGCTATTTTATCAGAAATTTTACTTTAATATTTTTAATTTGGTTTATAAATGTTTTAGAAAAATGTTTTGTTTTAATATTTAAATGTAATTTAATTGTAACTTAAGAAACATTTCAAATTATTTAGACTTGTTTTAGAAATGGAATTTAATGAAAACTTGAATTAAGTGAGTTTTTCGAAAACTGTTTATTCAAGACAAAATTATAACTTTAAAAAAATGTTTTTATCACTAGTTTGAAAGCGTATTTTATCATACGAATTTTGCGGTAAGAGAAAATTTAATTCTCTGAATAAGTTAGAATCCTTTAATCAATGTATTATTCAGTGTAGCAAGATTTTCATATCACAGGCAAGCTTGTATGCAAGGTTTACTGTTTTTTAAATAAGAGACAATTTTGTCCAATAGAATCTGGTGTAATATAATATCCAATATACGTAAAATGTGTTATCCAATGTAAAGTATATCAGACTCATGCACTCACTATAAGAAGAGTTTAAATAAAACTATTAATTAAAATTAAACATTTTTCAAAAAACTGCTATAAATTTTCAGGGACCTTCGCACTAAGATGCGTCTAAAGATAAGTTAAAATTTTTAGTTTTTCATATTTTGACTATCTTTCAATAAAGATTTGAGCAAGTTATGGCCATGAAAATCGAAAATCTGGAAATTCTCTATATCTTGTAATAACAATATTTCATAGACTTCAGATACTCTTTTTGTAGAAAGATTTTCTTGTCGACAACATGTCTGACTAATCAGAAATTTGTCCTACCAAAATATTTAAATCATAAGACTTTTATATACAATTTCTTGGGGCGAATATCTCATTACACTGGGTAACATGTTTTATAATAAAAACAAAATAAATTTTATAAAATAACTAGCACACCAACTCTCCACAAGGAAGATATATAGGGACAACAGGAAGGGATCCAAGTGCTTAGGACATCCACTGCATTATTCAGTAGCTTTAGTTACAATTTATACTTTAATTAATATCTGCATACAATTTCAGATTTTTATTTTATAAGTGTCTAAATATTATCTATAACTATGTTTTTTTTACATTTAACAGCCTGTAGTACACTATTATAATATAGTATTTTGCTACATACATTTCATCTTAGAATTTTGAATAGCCTACAGGAATCTGCCGCAGCACTTCGTTAGTTTTATTCAATTATCTAAATTTATTCTGAAACTAAAGGATGCATTTTTTAAAAAATGACAATGAGGAGGGGCTCAAATATCGAATATTTCTTAGGAAATTTTTAATGGATGCTCTCTAAGCGATTATAAACAATATGAAATTAATTTGAAAATAATTGCCTAGTGTATAAATAAGTGGTTTATACCCCTGGGGGTTCGACCTAGTAAATATGGGGGTGCGAGTTTACAATTTTACAAATTAACTGTAATTAGTAGGTACTTATGCGCTTAAGTACCTTCCGGGTTCGAATTCAAAATAAATACAAAATACTAACCCTAACTGGATTTTTTTGGTCCAGAACTGATCTAACCTTATACCTAACCCTGTTTTATTTTATTTAATTGATTATTTTAGAATCTAAATTATAGATAATAGTTAAGATTTTAAAAAATTGTTATGCACATATTAATAAAAAATATATTGTGCATTGTATTTTTTCAATTTATATAATTCCTTATTTTTGGTAAGGAGTGCGAGAATTTTGTTTGACCACTTTAGGGTTGCTAATAGCTAAACAGGTTAAGAACCACTGGTATAAACAATATGGAATTAATATGTAAGCGAGTGTCTAATTTATATATGATCATTGCGAATGATTACACAATTTGCCGTAGTGGCAGATTTATCAACTCCGTTCTACAAAATTTCAAATGTTCGGAAAATATTTCTGAACTTTTATTATTATCAGTAAAATCTTTGAATTTTTATGCCCATCGTTTTTTGAAGATCTGTTTTTGCTACTTTTGTTTTTTTAACGAAATTAGATCAATAAATTAAAGTTATTCATAAATTTATAGATAGTACAATTTATTTATGCGACTAATTTTTCACAAATATTTTATTTATTTATTTAGAAATTAAGCGAACTGTTCAAAAGGTTGCCGTTCCAGGAACTTTAGATTATGGTATTTTCTTTTGATCTAAGTTTCTTAATAATATTTTAATTACTACATTTAATTTTTTAAAAAATTTTTATAAGCGTTGTCATAGAACGAACTACGGCTCGATCCACTGAGAAAAAAATCATGCACCTGGGATGGGAAGTTATACTTTATTCTTTATGTTCACCTGACATAGTTCTTTCAAATTATAAAATATTTCTCTCTCTGGAAAACATGATGTTGATCTGTGTATCATTGTAAGGATAAATCATTTGTTTCTCACATGAGGTAACTGACCTACTAAATTTATATGGATGGTTTTAAACATACCCAGATCTGAAATAGCTCCTATTGCAGTTTTAGTATGACGGGATATTTTTGATTGCTGGTATTTAAGGCATTCCCGGTTTCATGAGCGAACATCAGATATCTTACCTGGCCATACGTATCTTTCTGTTAATTGTTTCATCATTGGCTTGTATCCCGGATGAGAAAGAGCATGAAGTCTTTGAAATTCATCGAATCTGAATACTTTTGGAATAATAATTCGTGGAATTCCTGTGCTTTTTTAGCTAAAATTCTTTCTTTTTATCGAAGTAGTTGTAATGACGATTCTTCAAGATTTTTTAAGGAATCCTCGGAGATTTGTTCATCAGCAAGATGCTTGTAGTTTTGACAGTTTAAGGCGTCTAATTTTATAACATTTATTTCCACTGAAAATGGCCTCGATTAAAGATCCGCCATCACATTTTCTTTTCCTCTGATATATTCAATAGAGAATGTGAATTGAGAAAGATGTTCAATGATTCTCTATTGTCTTGCTGATGGTTCTTTCATTGATATTAAGCGCTGCAGAGGCTTATGATCTGTTTTGATTGTGAATAATTCTGCTAATGCTTGAAATGTTTGGTTGCTAGATGTATAGCGAGTAGTTCCGGTCAAATGACGAATATTTTATTTCTGATTTAAATAGTTTTCTGGAGAAGAATGAAATTAGAATCAGGTTATTCTGTGTGTCTTTCTGGCTTAGACTGGCTCCAACTGTTGATGAAAAGGCATCTCAGCATAGTGTAAAGGGCTAAAATTGATCCGGATATCCAGTTGGAATCGCCTTCGATAAAGCTTCTTTTGCTTTTTGGCATGACTCGTCGTGAAGATTTTCCCAGATAAAGTTCTTGTGGGTTTTTATGCTTATGTTATCAGATGATGTAGAGGAGCGATGATTTCAGACAGGTTTGCTATTAACCAGTGATAGTATCCAACAGCTCATATTAATTCTCTTAACATTTTAAATTTTATGGCATGGCATATCTGATAGGTTGTAGTGAGACAAGAAATCCGCACCGATAATAGGTTTATTGATATTTGCAACGGAAAATATCCATTTGAAAGGCAATCGAGAACCTTCAATTTCAATTGTGATTTCTTGTTTCCATAGTAATTTATAATTGAATTATTGGCGCTGTCTAATGTCAGGTTTCCTCCTAAGAATATATCAGCTTCAAACATTGTTGCTGGTAAAACACTCGCATCTGCACCTGGATCGATTAAAAAATTAAAGTTGGTGTTTGATACCATTGCTGGTATCGTAAATGTCTGGTTGTTGTTCGGATTATATGCTGATGTAATTTCAAAGATTACAGTCTCCGAACTGACTGGAACGTTTTCTCTTTTCACTGTGACGTCTGTTTTTACCCCAATTACAAGGAGCTGACATTTTCTTGCTTTTAAACCAAAATTCCTGTGATAAAAACAAAATGATTCAGATAACTAAGCTTTGGCAGAATACTGGAAAATCTTTTTCCAATACAATATTTTCTTACCTACATTCGTCATATACAATCATTTTAATTACAATACTTATTATAGATTTAATTGATATAACTTAAATTGTTTTTAAAGCCAAATAACGACTTTAAGAAAAATTATTGAAACTTAGCAAAGTGTTCAATACATTCTCCAATGGGAGAAATTCATGGCAGCCGAATCATCGACAATTACGTGTATAGCATGTGGAAATTTATGTGAATTTGATACGCGGGTTGGAACACGCAATTTCATAAAATAATGTGACACAGAAAGTCATAGGAACAATAAAATTAATATTTTTCAACGACGTATTCGTGACGCGGAAGGCACAACACCATAAACAAGAGCCGAAATTAATATTTAGACGTTGATCCGTCAATTAAAGACTATCGAGAAAAACTGCGGAAATCGTTTACTAAGAATATTACAATAAGTCAAGATATTAAAGATGCATTCGAATACAGGCGGACGAATGAAGAGCCAGAGGTATATTTAAAAAATATTAAGAGTCTGGTGGACAAGCTGATGAACCACGAATGCACGGCAGATAAATTTGAAGAAGAGTTATTGGTACACTGTTCCACGGAAACTAAACTGAAAATTAAGTTATGGGCAGATAAAATCAAGGGAACAGAAGAAATAAAGAAGATCAAGAAGTTTCATGAGTTTAGGCAGATGAGCGAAGAGAGAAAGAGAAAGGGTATCCGAAGTAGATATTAAAAAAGCTATAGACATGTCACCATAAAAAATAATAGAAATTTCGAATCGGAAATTGGAAACAAAAGTTACAGAGATAATGTTAATCCAGAGAATAGAATTGTAAAATGTTTTTGTTGCGGAAGACAAGGCCATATACAGAGAGAATGTCCGAATAAACGGAAAATATACAGAGAACGATGATACAGTAATAAGCCAGTAAATCAAGCCATGAAAAAATCACATGAGAAAATTTTAACTAGAAGAAAGTTCAAAGTAGGAGATTCGGTACTAGTAAAAGTAGAAGCAAGGTCAAATGATAAAGACAGATACGAAGGATTATACGGAGTGATTCACAAGATATATGATAGACGATATTCGTTACGAGACGCCAATCGAAGATTGATTCAAAGAAGCGAAGAGAAAAATGAAAGAATTTCTTCAAGAAGGGGGATGTGCGGATATTTAGGCATAATTATCAATGTACATAAAATTAGGTTTCAAAATGTTTAAATTATTAAATTTTAATTATTAAATAAAAATAAGGACATTATTATAAATTTATATTTTAAATTATTCTACGTGTCTGTCTGGCTTAGACTGACTCCAACTGCTGATGAAAAGGCATCTCAGCATAGTGTAAAGGGCTTAGATCGATCCGGATATCCAGTTGGAATCGCTTTCGATAAAGCTTCTGTAAACTAGAAATTTGTGTAATTTTATAGTTGTATCAATTAAAACGAGATTAATTGGAAATCGATAACCATTATCATAAAATAGATACACTGAAAAATCAATTTAATTTATGAGTTTGAGGAATGTTTACTTGCAAAGCGTCAGTATTTGGACCAAAATATATTTCCTAATTAACAACGATACATTTGACTCGAGGCATGTTACAAGAAGCAGTCACTGATCACACAATCATTACTGTATGAGTACCTACATTTCGAACAAAAAATTCATTTTTTGTTACAAACAAAAATATTTACAATTATCTCATGTGTTTTAAAAATTGCAAAGTTAAATTGTGTATTGATTAGGTTGTTTATTTGATGTTCCGATATAAAAGGGAATATTATGTTTTTACATAAATATTACCTTTTATAAATATGATCTATTTAGTTTTAAAAATTGTACTTTAGGCATTATTTTAAGTTTTTAAGAAGGAAGAAAAATGAATGCTTTGTAAAAATTGTATATATTTATTTAGTCCTTTCAAACCTATTTTAAATTTTGATTTGTAGTTATATATTATTTTATTTGTGTATGAAAGTTACATTTTCTTTAATATATTTTATTGATTTTTAAATGATTTTTTGTCATAATTTTCGTTATTTGATAACCGTTAGAATTTATTTATAGAAATTGTAATATTCATTTTTTATTAAGCCTACTGGCGCTTGCAAACTTTTTTTATCGCTTCAAAATAAAAATAAAAGACAATTATTTTCAAAAGCCACAAAATCTTAAAAAAACAATAACTTAATATTTACGCCGTCAGTTTGGAGCGCCATAACTATTGTAAAATATAAGATTAAACCTGTTACTGTCAGTTATATTGCTTTTAATGTTACCTTTAGTGAAATTTTATTTTATTAAAAGCTCTCTGTAACACAATGAATAAAAACACTATAAAATACTGGAAAAGTATTAGAATTTACTTTTCCAGTACTTTTGCCAAGTCTTACAGATAACTGCGATTTCCTATCATTCATGCTTTTTAGAGCTGTGATTTTCAAAGGCGTATTTTGCTTGGAAAAAAATGAAAAATATACACAACATCAAAATTCCTGGTGTTGTCATATTTTCCCCAGGACATATATCTCGAGGATTCACAAATTTCACATAGTTAAAATGAATGACGACGATGTAATTTTTGAAGAAACAATCATGCCGAAAACAATTTACAAGATTTCTTATCCGTCACTCCAACTAACACACTCTGAAATTAATGAGCCTACTGCACCTATTTTACTTAATACCTCTGATGACAGCCCTAGTGATGTAAACAGAAAAAAACTAATTCCTTCTCGAGAAAAAGAAATTAGAAGAAAGACTTTTATACTATCAGAAAAATAAAACATCGGTGGACAAGAGCGGATTCAGGAATAAAACTCACGTGTATTACAATCACAGGTGTTTTAGTGGTTTCAATCGCTGTATTTTCTGGTGTTTGAGCATTAAGGTTCGCACCTACCGTTTCGATCATTATAACATCAGTCTTTGAAGGATCTAATGCTCTTTATCTCCCTTTTATCGGAAAGCGTTTTTATTGAATTGTCATCCTGAAAGAAGAAAATATATAGAGAAGTATGTCAGGAACTTGATTTGGAAATAAATAAATTATATTTATATCAACAAAAAGCTCTTGAGGATGGAATATTGACGAGGAATGACATAAACGAATCGATCAAAATCATTAAGGAAATAAATAATAATATCGATATAGCAAAGAATAATAATAACTCACACAAGAATACTTCTAAAAATAGAATCATGTTGAGAAGCAAGTTTAGAAACAATTAAAGAAAGAATTAATAAAACAATTAAAAGAGGAATACAAGATAAAAATGAATAATATTACGTGACTGAAATTCACAGAGTTCATAGGATTGACTGAGAGTTGTTGGGATCGGCATATGAATTAGTGTTGGAGAAAAAAGGATTTTTGGATGAAAAGAAAGAAAGAAATCGCATTACCTGATTTACTTACTTAAAAATTAAAGCGAAAAGGCCTAAAAAAAGTTAAGCAAAGCTCACATTAGTAATAACAGAAAGATTTTCTGTGATTACTGCAACAATGAATATAAAATTATTACGAATTTCATTTACTGACGAAGATGCATAAGAAAAACGTTATTAAAGGAATAAAATACCGGCCACAATTACAAGGACGGGAAACATCAATTGGAGAATTTAAATACAAGTATCCTGGAATTGTTCAAGAATCAACTTTTCAGGATCGAAACGCTGCTACAATCATGAGGTACATGAAATCTAAAAGATTAATAAAAAAGATTTTGGAAAAATTATTGGGAAATATTTCGATCATTTTAAAAGAGCTCCAATTAAATGTTTCCTTGGAGTTTCAGTTTTACACAGGAAATCTTGGTCGACTTATTTCAGTATTTTAGATCTCCTTGGGTAAAACGATTCCCTCGCAAAAACTTTCGGAATATCCACAAGAAAATTTTGAATACCCGCATGAAGAAGATATATAAGAAAAAGATATATATTCACATTATGAAACCATGCTGATGTTTTACACAACTTCACCCTCGGTTGTAAAGGAAGATCAAATCCATGATGAATTATCCTCTATGGCATCGTTCTTCGAAAGTAAAATATATAATTGGGAATTACAAGGTTGTGGTTGGTGGTTTGAAAATATCTTTAATACTTCTTTAACCATCTGTCAATTTAAATTTCCTCTAGGGGTGACATATATCCCCCTTCCGTTCAAGACGAAAGTTATTCTTAATATTCAGAATAAGGATAACAGGTGTTTTATATATAGTATCCTGGCGTATTTACATCGGGTAGTTACTACCCGTGGATGCTTATAGATGCAAACAATCTCGAAGGAATATCTTTCCCAATAGATTTGAATGGAATAAAAAAAAATTCTGTAAGCAGAATCCAACTATAAAAATAAGTGTCTTCACCATTAATGACGAGAAGAAGTTGGGGATTATATTCAGAGATCACATGGACTATAAAGGATGTAATCTATTATTATATAAAGACCACCACGTCATGTGGAATAAAAACGTAGCTGTTTTTCTCGGAAACAGTAAATCGATATATAATATATCCGTGTCTGAATTGCGTTGTGTCCTTCAAGGTTGAGAATGCACTGAAAACCCACCAGGAATTATGCGTTCAGCACAAGGAATGAGTTGCAACATTCCATAGAGATATGTATCATGAATTCAATAATTCCCAGTTCAAGAACAAGGTTCCATTCGCATATTATAACGATTTCGAATTATGGAATAAAGTTGAGAATGGGGAGATTGCAAGTGAACAAAAGGGATTTTATTTACTCAATATATACAACAAGCAATTACCCCCAATTAATGAAGGATCAGCATATCCGTTATAAAAGAGAAAATGCTGCTATTCATTATGCCGAAACTATCAACAACCTAAGTTCGAAATTCTGCGAACATTTAAAGACAGAATACAATATAAGCGTATCCAAGGAACAGCAAGAGGAATATAACCACGCGAGTTTCTGTCATTATTGTAAAAAAGAATTCACGACAGAAGATTATAAAATAATGGATCATGATCATTACTTGAGGACTAATAATTACCCGAGGGCGGCACATAATTCCTGCAATTTAGAGGCCAGGAAAAATACCTTCGTTCCAATTTACATTCATAATGGAAGTGTGTATGATAATCATTTAATATTCATACCACTAGCTCCCAACATCACGAAGATAATTCCAAGCACTGATGAGAAATCTATTTCCTTCACCGTCGGATCAATGAGGTTTTTTATTTCGTATAGGATGATGCCTTGCGCTCTTGATTATCTCGCGTCTCTTTTAAAGCCTGAGTATTGTAAGATATATAATAAATATTATAACTTCCCAGCGAGAAAAGGGATTTACCCGTACGAATATATTGCCGGGAAAACCTTTAAGGAGATTGAAGAGAAAATGAAGGAAACGAAATTACTGAACATGAAAGATTTTTATAATTATTTGAAATTATCCGATATTCCGGTTGATGATTATAAATACGCTCAAGAATCGTGGAAATTATTACAGTGTAAAACAATGACTTTTCAACTCCTTAAAGGAACAAAATTTCCTACCACACAAAATATTCTGAAGTAATCTAAATACTTGGTAATCGGATGGCGCAAGATCGGGAGAGTATGTTTAATGGACCAAAACATCAAAATTAAGTTATGATAACTTGTTCCAGGTAGCCAAAGACACGTGTGATCTTTCATTGTCTTACTGGAGAACAATACCCTTTCTGTTGGCTAATGCAGGACACTTCTGTTCTATGGCTAGAATCGGTTCATGTATTTGGGAGCAGTATTTATCTGAATTTATGGTGTCTTTTTCATACAAAACAGCTCTACCAATTCTACCAAATGCATAACATTACCTTCTTCGGGTGCAAGCCTGCTTTGACACTAGTTAAATAAGGTTCTGCTGAAGACCAAGATTTCTTGCACTTAGAATTAGCATACGAAATCCATTTGTTCATATCCTGTGACCTAACGCTATAGAAATGGATCTGCGTCGTTCACATTCAATAGAGCTTTGCAAGAATATAAGCGTTCTTACAACGTTTTCTACGTTAATCATGTGGTATCCATACATCAACCTTGCAGACCATTCAAAGTTTGCGCAATCGTCTGGAAACTGTAGAATGATTTATTCCAAAAATTACACTCATCTCTAGAGTTGTGTTATATCAGTCAGCTTCAATGAGCACCATTATTTTGTTGTCCAAAATGTTTACCTGTCTCCCAGAACGGGGTGCATCGTTAAAATTAAATTTTTTTAAATGTCGAAACCACTTATGACTTGTGGAATCTCAGATTTTTATTTTTGTCTGGGCAGCACTTTTCCCTTTAACGGAAAGAAAACAACATACGGTGACGAAAAAGCTCCCTTTGTTCTAACATTTAATTTGTTTGTAGTTTTTGAAAAACACGACTTTTTAGGCAGTTAATAATTAAAACTGATTTAGATGAACAGCAGCAAAAGTTATCTTATGTTATTATATATTTAATGCAAATTTATTTCATTACTTAATACAAATAGAAGATAGAAACAGGACGAATTTATGCAAAAACCTAATATTTTATAAATATTTTAAATAATTGTTTTTTTTATTTTAACCTTAGTTTTTAGATTGTTCAAAGCTCGATGAACGGTCGAAAACATGCACGGAAATGGCGAAATCATATTCACAGGAATTGTTTAATTCTGATAAAATCGCTGTGAGAATTTGTACACCAACCCAAAAAAATGAATGTTTCGACAAAGATAAAATTAACATAAACATTATGATGAAATCCAACAGCAATGTTACTAAGTTGTCTCAGTCTCCAACGGAATTATCTGAGCCAGCATTAAAAGGATCTCCTTGTAAATCATTAAGAACTGATGCCAATAATTCAGGGTTGTTTAGAGATTCGAATTCTTCAGTTTCTTTACATACTGATGTGAAAATGACACATTTTATTTCCGGTAATATTTTCAAACTATTTTCAATTGTTTTTGTAATCATTAAGATACTGATTCCAACTATCTTAAAAATAAGGTAATTATTATTATTATTAAACGGTGATTACTTGGTAGCAGCATAAATTAAAATATCAGATAAGTAATATATAAAATAAGCCCTTGCCGCATAGTAATTATTATATTGATGAAAACATTTTCGATTTTCAAATAATCCTCTTCAATTTTCTGCAGAGTAGCTATCTTCACTCCTAAAATTACATTCTGGTTTTCATTTAAAATTTATTTTTTGTTTTTTGATTGGCTTAAACTTTTCTTTTAAGATTTTAAAAATTTTCATCGAACTTAAAATTTTAATATAAAGTTCAGAGCTATGCAACATGTTCTTGAATTTTTAAATCTTATGAAAAGTATATAAAAAGCTTTCTTGCTTTAACAAAAAAAATGCCCTCCAATACCTCTCCATAAACAACTTCAAAACATAAACACAATGCTTTCGTTTAAAAAAATTGTTTAATCTTTATTTCAAAGTATAAAAGTTAACAACAGTTCACTCTGGCAATTTTATTGATTTCTTCTTTAGAGTTTATTAATCATTTCTTTTAATCATTACACAGCAATGATTACCGTAATTATCAGGATTATTTTAATTTAAGATTTTTAATCAGTTTTTTAAACCTTACAGATAGCAGTTGATAAAAATTGGAAAAGAGCATATAAAGAAAAATTCCTAAATTACGGTTTTACACAAATAAAAGATAAAGTCGTAATGAAACTACAGTTTGTATGTTTAAAAGTGTTGACTAGCGAATCCTTCAAAAACGTCAATTAAAAAAATATTTAGATAATTTGCATTCACATCGTTCTTCCAAACCAAGGGAATATTTTGTAAATTTAGAAAAATCTGTCAAAAGAAAAAGATTGAACAGCATCAAAGCTTTGAAGTAGTCTGATTGATTTCCTGAAACAAAAACTCTATACTATTGGTGAGGATTTGATTAAATCAGTAGCTGTGAAAATGGAAGAAATCATATTTGGTCAGAACGATACAAATAAACTGGCTTCGTTACAAAGGGTCACATACAATTGAATAGGAATTGTTATTTGAGATCTTATGGAATTAAGGTGTACAATAAAGTAAGTGAATAATTTAAAGCTGAAGGTGGGAAAACTGCATTACAGTATCAGTTGATGGAGCACCAACCAAGTTGTGTCACAGTAATGGATTTTCAGCTTTCTTTAAAAATTAATCCAAAAATAGAAATAAATAATTTTATGATCCATCACCAGGCATTTGTTGCGAAACCTTTGGAAACCTACACTGGAAGCCGTTATGCACCATGTCATCAAGATTATTAATTTTGCTAAAGGTAATGCACTGAACACGCGGCTATTTCGTTAATTATGTCAGGACAGTGACTCCAAATATACCGACCGACTTTATTATATATAAGTGATATGGATTTCCCGAGAAAATGTTCTGAATCGAGAACGGACTCTCAAAACCGAACTTGAAATTTTTATGGTTGATCATCAAAAACATAATTATTCATGGGTTGCATTTTTTGCATACTTATGTGACATTTTTGAGCATATAAGTGTGTTGAACAAAGAATTGCAAGGTAAAAATATAAATGTTATTTCAGTCAGAGAAAAGCTGTAAACTTTCGTTGCAAAATTTCTGTATTGGAAACAAAAAGCAGAATAAAACAAGATAGCTTCTTTTTCAAAGTTAACTTTGTTTTTCAAAGATTGTTACAACATTACTTTTTGTGGCATCAAGAATAAAGTTATCAGACAAGTTACCAAACTCAGAAATCGTTGTTGTTGATCCTTTTAAGTGGGAAGTATCTAACTTACCAGAAGAGTCTCAAGAACCAATTTGACAACAAGAGATCTTAATCCTTTTGGATATCAGAAGCAGCAAAAGCTTTTTTTTACCGTTTTAACATCCAAGAATCTACTAATGAAATTTCTATCATTAATTACAGTAAAAAAAGCTTTTTTAAGTAGTCATTTAAAATTAAAATGTATGTTTTGTGTTTGCAACCTAAAAAAGATATTAACAGTAATTGGTTTCATATCTCCGTTCGTTTTCTGTTCATATGGTACCAGTCGACTGGGTCCCCAGTGTGACTCTTTCCCAAATAACATTAACCCTACGCTGAATTGTTTTTATAAATATTCAATGTTTTATTTATTAAAAATTTAATTAATCGGCTTATGCTACTGAATAATTATCAACTGTTAAAATAGATAATAAGGAGCCCGTTCATACAAATTTCTCATAAATTAAATATTTTGATAGATTATTAAATATAATATTGAACATAATCAAGTTTATTTAAACAAAATGAGCAATATTGAAATGGGTTTGTCTCAAAATCTTGATTCTTCTTATTTTTACTACGATGTTTTTTAACTTATGTCATACTTCATCTTATGTTTCTATTAACTCGTGATTTGATATTATTTTTTATGTTAATTTTATTATAGAGTCGTGAGCCTAGCATTTCTAGTCAAATGGAAAACTTGAATGGTACAAATTTATTTTGATTTTTTTAAAAATTATTTATTTACTGCTCCATTGATACTGGATATTCTTTTTCAATTGACAGAAAATTTTTTTTTTATTTTAAAATTTTACTTTGCCTTTGTGATGTCTCTATTGCACATTAATAAGATGACAATGTGTGAACTGTCTGACGTTCTACATTATTTCCAAATTCAATCTGATATAAGCAAAATAATATGCATGACACTTGAAACATGCACATATGGTAATATTATTGTTAGGGTTAATGTAAAATTAATGTGAAGACATTTAACTGTGTGCAATTAAAAAAGAAAATTTAACAGAATAACTCGAAAATAAAATTCAAGTCGTAACATTATAATTAGAAAAAATTAGAAATTGATATTTTTCAATAAAGCATGGGCAATAGGGCGGAGTGAGTTAAATATTTAAAACTTCATTTTTCAGGAGCACTAAATAGTTTAAAATGTATCTAAAAGTATCTTTATAAAGAAAAGGTTAACCCCTTTTTGCATCCAAATTAATTCAACTTTGTATATTTACACTATTTAATTGTACAGGACTTTCATTTATACAGCGTGATATACATATATATATATATATATATATACACCTAATTCTGTTTTTACACGAATTATTTTTACACGAATTTGAAATAACACGAGTAAATACGAAAAAATATTTCTATTTTTACACGACATAATTTGAAATAACACGAATACAAAAAAAACAAAATTACTTTTTTTACATGAATTATTGGATTTAACACGTTTTTTTTCAATGAATTTTTTTAAAGTAAAAAGAGAGCAACTCACCACGATGACAGTCAACTCACCACGCTAAAATAGCTTGAACTTTACTAGAACAATTTTGTACAAGTAAATTTCAAGCATCAGCTGTTTTGTTTTGTTTGTTTACACACAATTTAGTTCCTATTTGACAATTATAATTGAAAGATCGTTAGTTTTTGCTGATTTTTAACAAGTGCTAAGTAAAATAAAGTAGAAGCTCATATAATTTTGGTAGACCAATAACAGGTTAGTTTCAAATATTTAATTTTAGATTTTTGCATTTTTGATTAATAAAATATATTTTGGTAGCCACACCCATGTTACATAATTCTCCTGCATTAAAAATGAGGAAAGCGATCAGCTTAGATACCAAAATCAAAATTTTAGATCAACTTGCAACGGGACAAGGCGCAACGGTTGTGGGAAATAATTTCGGAATCCATGAAGCTACTGTAAGAACAATTAAAAAAAATGAAACTGCAATTAGAGCATCAGTATGTTCTGGAACAAAATTAAGTGCAAAGTCATCATCGTATGTAAGGGATGTTGTTAAAGAGAAAATGGAAAAAGCTTTGGTAATCTGGATAGAAGACAAATCCCAAAAGAGAATACCAGTAGACGGACTTGCTATCAAGCAGACAGCATTAAGAATCTATAAACGTATCCAGGAAGTTGATCCAGATACATCATCTCAGTCAAAATTTTGAAAGCATCTCTAATTAAAGAAGGTCTTGATCTCGCTACAAAATTAGGTAGTCATTTTGAACAACATGATCATGACGAGGAACGAGCTGCCAAATTTCAACGTGAACTGAAATCATTAATGGCATCTTACAGGGAAGTTTATAATGGGTTAACGCGAAATAAAACTCAATCTAAGATAACTGATTTCGTTCAAAAATCTACTGATGTCCCAACACAGTCGGCTAGAAATGATAAAGATTAACAAAATCATTCCAGTGATGGCAGTGATATTGTAGTCTTTCGCAAACGTTTACGTTTATTATCAGACAGTGACAATAAATAAAATTGTTTAATGTTTAAATTTTTCTTATGGTTGTACTTTATGTTATTTAAGTTTTTTGGCAATGAATTTCTGGTATTATTTTTTTTATGAAATCTAAATTTTAATTTATTTTATTATAATTTAGTTTATTTAATAAATTAAAACGAAAATAAATTCTTAAAATAACTACAACAATATTTTTTTATATTATTTAGTCTAATTTTAACTTATTTTTTGAGGTCTAGAACCAATCTATTATTTTTGTACTTGGCCAGTATCTTTTTTTACACGATTTTTTTTACACGAATTTCTCGGGAACCATTCTATCGTGTAAAAACAGAATTAGGTGTATATATATATATATATATAGGATACCTAAATAATAGAATAAAATAATTAATAAACATGTAAAATGATTGGGAGAAACAGGGATAAGTGATTAAGATGTGGTTCTTGAGCTTAATAAAGAGGGAATGAAAAAGAAATGTTGAATAACGAGAAAGGAATAAGAGAAAATCAATAAAAACAGACAATTAAATTAAAGAAGGTCATTTATAATTAACAAGTGCAAATTTAGGAAAACAAAAGCAAAATTTGCACGTTATCTCGAAAGCCCTTTCAAGATAAGGGAAGGAATGTTGTTTGGGAATATGGGAAAGGGCATCTCTAAAAAATTATTTATTTGGACAGCTGTCAGTGATTATAGAGGCCCAAAGGGTATTAGTGGTAAAATATATCAGAAATTTTATTTGACATCAGTAAGTATTATTGGATGACGGAGTATAAAAAGGAAGCGCAATTGGAATCAAAGGAACAAAAAAAGAAATTAAAGAGAAATTTGAAACAGAAATTAAGCGAAATCAAAGCAAAGCAACTAAATCAGAGTTACCGATCTCAGAAACCCGTCACAATAGTCAAGTGATTGTGAAATCCAATTGATCCGAAAAGTGCTATTCTTACCGAAGGGTCATTATAAGCACTACATTGTAATTGATAGATAATTCGTGGTGTCATTTTAAATTGGAGATAAAGTGTGTTAATCAATAAAGTTTATATCGTTTGGAGTTCATTACTGTTGTTTAAAAGCACGCTTGGAATCAGATTGACAATGCATTCTATTCAAATTCACCGACAAACCCCAACATATATATATATGATACTTAAACTCAGAATTCGACAATTTAAATCAAATAAAAAGTGATAACTAATATTACAACCACCATGAGATGTGTTTTCGTGATTGTTTATTTTTTGACATAAAACACAATAATTCTCAGATTTGTCAAAAGATGTCATATGGTTAAGTAAATACGAGTTTCTGAGTAATACATTGTTCAATCTATGCGTAGTTGATAATTCATATGAATTCAGAAATACCGATTGAAGAACTGAAGAAGAAAATTGAAAATAACATTGGAAGGAAATTATTTCAGAATACATATAACTTGTTAAAGGTAATTTTGAATAGTTTTTTTTCTTTAATCCATTTGCACCTTGGCTGGCCGCTAGCAACTGAATTGCCCGGAACTGATCCTTCAATCTACAAATGGTGACGCCCAAATTGCTGAGACCGTATTCAATTATATAATACAAGAAAGGAAACTCGGTGAACAAGTGAAAACAAATTAATTTACCATTTAATTTATTAAATATTTGAAAATAAGGATTTGACGTTCTAATTAAAATAGTTTTGAATTTTGTTTAAATTTTACTTTTTGTAACAGTCATTGATTTTGTTTTTTTGTTTTTTGTTTGAATTAGGATTCCATTTTTGATAGTTCAAATCGATTTTAAAAATTATTTTCAGATAAAAATAAAATTATTAAATCGGAAACTAATAAAATCATATTGATTATTTTATGTTTTTTCAATAAAATCTTTATTGTGTATCAATTTTGACCAAATGTGATCAATTTCGCTACTCTTTTTTATTTGGCATTAGATCAAAATTTATATTTAATATCAAAATTTTGGTTATAGTGGTTTTGTAAGGCCGAATTTGCCTTATGCATTTCCTTTCCTCCTATCCCCACCTTTCCCCCTCTCTCAAGAATATTTTGTGAAAACCAAAGTAATCACTAAAAGAGTAAGGATAATTAATTAAAAGGTTTCCTTGGGTATTAAAAGGGAGAAAAATTTGAGAAATATAGAATTTTACTTGGAAATTGATAAGACAAAGTATGGCTGCAAGTTTGACAAAAACCTCAAATGAAAAGTGATGGAATTGAAAGTGAAAATAGAAATGATTCGAATAAAATTTTTGCTATTATTGTTTAGTTCCGAAGTTCGACATTTCCGAGAAAAGTGAAAAGAAATTTAGATTGTGTTTAAAGAGAGTTGTTTTGCGATTTATATCAAATATTGTAAGACCTAATTTATTTTTATGAAAGTTCAACATTGATTTTAATGTTATCCTGATCACTCCGAAAGTAAACTTCAACAGGTTTTTCGGTGTCTGCTTCTTCTCTGATTGCCCTTTCCATCCCACAAATGTTTCCACATGACAAGATCATAAAATATCTTAATATAAATTTAAACATATTTTAGAATCAAATATTCTAATATTAAAATTTGAATAATTAAAATTTTTTTTGCTAAATTTAAATTTTTTGACATTTTGGGGCTAGCTTAGATAAACGTTAAAAATTGGGGGTATTTATCCTAGAAATACTTTTATAACTGCTGATCTTCACGAGGAACTAATCCGAAATATGAATAATTTTCCTTGGATGTCATTACAAATAGAATAATCTACAGATATTGCTAAAAGGATTATTAGTTTGATTTGTGTGCTATTTATTGATTACGTAAAATCGGATATTTTA
Organism: Schmidtea mediterranea; assembly: GCA_022537955.1. Lineage (NCBI taxonomy): Eukaryota > Metazoa > Platyhelminthes > Tricladida > Dugesiidae > Schmidtea > Schmidtea mediterranea. The sequence continues at coordinate 130,594,695 of CM039679.1, forward strand.
GAAGTGTGAGGATAATTAAGAGTTAAAAATTAATTCTCGTGTAAAACGTATGTACAGAACTTTAATAAAATTATAATAATAAATTAATAAAGAACAAAAACCCCATGCGAAAAAGTGTTTCACAAAGAATGGGCCACAAATATTTTGGTTAAAAATAAAAGTTTTGATGGAATAACTCAAAGAGCATTCAGAGTAGGAAATATAGTGCTAGTAAAGAGAAATTATAACAATAAAAAGGATGACAGATATACTGGACCGGCAAATGTAGTAAATCCAATACTCGAGAAGAGATGAATTCAAACTAAAAAATGTCACGAAACTTATAAGAAATTGAGCGCCTAAAGCCTTTTGAAAAAGGGGTGTGATAATAATTAAATCGAAGAATTAATTTCCAATTAATTCCAAATTATGGAATGATGAAATTGCTTGATTGTAAAATTTATATTTAAGAATGTATTTTTAAAATATAAAATATTTATTGAATGCTTATGGATTAATATCCCGTTTTAAATTGTTAACTCATGCTTTCTAATATATCCTCCAAATAAATACTATAAATATTTATAATAAAAAGCAAAATAATATCGTTGTTTTAAAATTGGATTGTGTAGTGTGATGAAGACCCTCTAGACCACCGGCACGTTAAAACAAAGACATATACCCCCTCTGCGGTCAAAAAAAATTTTATAAGTCTAAAAGTACAAATTTTTGTAGGAAAAAGACAACGACTCATCAAAAAATTCAAGGTCATTTAAACAAATACCATGATTCATTCAAGGTTACTGAGTAAGTCATCATAATTTTCTCAAGGTCATTTAAACAAAAACCATGACTCGTCAAAAATGTTATCAATGTCATTGGATGAGTCATCATAATTTTCAAGATCTAAAATTCAATGTCTAATTTCAATGTCTAAAAGTACAAATTTTTGTAGGACAAAGACAATGACTGATTCAAGCTCATTGGATGATTCATCATAACCATCAAGGTCATTCAAAAATTTTCTCAAGGTCATTGGATGCGTCATAATAATTTTCAAGGTCATTTAAAATTTCTCAAGGTCATTAGATGAGTCATCATAATTTTCAACGCCATTCAAAATCTCAAGGTTATTTATACAAAGACAATGACAGTAGGTAGTTATGAGCACTCTGCGTCCACACACCATTGCATAATAATATAGAGGGGGGGTTCTCGTGATTATTTTCTGTGTGTATTGATTACTTAATGATGTAATTTTTTGTGTGTAATCAATTTTTTTCTGTGTGCAATTTAAATAATTTTTTGTGTGTAATTTTTTTGAAAATTTTCGAAATTTTTTTTCGAGTTTTTGGCGCGATTTTTTTTTAAATTCAAATTTTGGAACATTTTTTTAAATTCAAATTTTTCGCGAATTTTTGAAATAAAATATTTTTTTGAATAATTTTTTTTTTTCAATCACACTATAGTCAGGGGGTATTTTTGAAAAAGACTAAAATAAATTGGCTTGAATCGCCTAACGATAAAATAGCATAAAATTAAAATTGGCTCAAATCGTCTAAGATGAACACACTTTAGTCAGGGATATTTTTAACTCGTAATAAAAAACAATGCAATATTTGGTCTCAATACTTTCTATAGGTAAATATAGGCATAAAATAAAAATGGCTTGAATCGCCTACTGATAAAAAATTGACATGGGTATTTTATAGGCTTGTTTAAAAAAAACACTTGAAATATTTGTTCACACAATTTTCACAGGCAAATTAAGGCTCTAGATAAAAATAATTTAAAATACCTAAAGTAAATTAAGATAAATTAAAGTACATTAGGATACATTAGAGTATATTAAAGTAAATTAAGGTAAATTAAAGGGTCTAAAGTAAATTAAGGTTCATAAAGTAAATTAAGGTGCCTAGAGTAAAGTATGGTAAGTTAGGTAAGAATTTTTTAAAATTAAATAGAGAGTCAACAGTTAAGTTACATAAGGGTAATTTTTAAAGCTGAAAATTTTAAAAGCAGTTATAGTAAGCAAATTACAAAAGGTAAGAATTTTTTAAAAGTAAATAGATGGTCAAAAGGTAAGTTACATAAGGTAAGAATTTTTAAAGTTAAAGAGTCGACAATATTGCATGATAAAATTTATTAAATAAAATTTTTAGTATAGTTTTATCGATCAATTTTTATACATATTTTTAAATGATAAAATTTTTAACATAATTTTACAATGAAATTTTTTATACATGATTTTTAAATAGAATTTTTAGTATAATTATATCGATGAATTTTTTATATATAATTTTTAAAGATGAAATTTTTAGGATAATTTTACAATGAAATTTTTATACATGTTTTTAATTGAAAAAATTTTGAATGTAATCTTACAATGAAATTTTTTAGTATAATTTTTACAATGACTTTTTTATACATATTGATAACGATCAAATTTTCAAAGAAATTTTTCGGTGTTCAAAGAGTAAATATTATTTAAATATGTCATTTAAATGAATAAGTAATAAGTAATAATTTTAATTATTACTATTATTATTATTACAAGTTTTTAACAATTAACTCCTATTGCTCTTGTTCTTATTATTCATACATTCCTATTGATAATATCTTTATAAGTCATGTGCGTGTAATGTTTAATAGTATTATTGATGTGTAACAAAGACATTGAAAACACACACATATATATATATATATATATATATGAATAATATTTACTGTCATAAAATGACATTAGATATTTCAGAATCAGAGGTTTTATTTTATTTTGATTAATTGTATTAATCTTCTAAATTAAGATACCGAAATTCAGTATTAAATGTAATCAGACCTTTTTAATAATCGATAGACTGTTGACAGAAACCAAAAATAAATAAGTCTTTTAAACATCACAATATTCAAATTCTCGTAGAATTATTCGGTTTCAAAAAATCATTAATGAAATTATCTAGTTGTATATTATTTATAAATAATATAAATCCTACGGAAATTAATACGCTTAATATATTCTGGATACGCATGGATTTCAGGTTTGGCAAATATCGAGATGTTATTCAATCCTAAATTGATAATGCAGGTAAAATCGAAATAAAAATCAAGGATAAAATGGATGAAGTATAAAAACAATATCTTACATGTTCAAGTTGTTTAATTAATAAAGTCAATATTTTTATATTTGCCATGTGGACATATCATTATTTGTTCATCGTGTTTTAAAAACTCTAATAGGTGTGAAAGTTGTGGTATAATTATTGATGAGTACCATTCTGTGTATATGTAATAAATGTTATTTTGTTTCTAAAGAAATATTATTCAAGTTAATTTTAACTATTGTGAACGTGATCTCAAACCTTAATTTATAAAAACAACTAATAATAAAATAATCAAACATTATAAAATAAGTAAATAATAATGTTTAATAATAATATTTTTCTATAATATACAAATTTTTATCACATAATTGTTTGAAATCGTCTGATATAACCTTTTATTGATGATGATCATTCAGGAGCCAGCATTTTATTGAAAATATCTTGAAATAGCTGAATTCTTGGAATAGTGTGAGCACTATTAATTGCATCAAGCCCTCTATGGCGCCCATATGCTAAACTAACATTTTTATCAACCCATGCCCTCTTATCGTTATGGTTGTTTAACGCTATTTTAAGAAAATACACCTAATTTATGATACACATGGGATTTTTGATTGAAATGTATGTTTGTTTTAATGATTAAAGAAAGATTCTAGACAATTTTTAAGAAAATACATATAATAAGTGATATGATTTAAAGACATTTATATTTCATACTTATTTTCGTTAAAAATCCAATTCATTTTTTGATAATAACTTATAATCAAATATTTAAAAATCTAGGAATTAAGAGTCATAAAAACTTATATTTAATCTAACATAGTTAAAAACACAATAAAAATTTACGATAAGAGAGGCCAATTATGCTTTATTATTGACAGACCAAGTGGGGTCAAAAAGTACCTGGGCTTCATAGCACAAATTAAGCCTAGCTTGTCGGGTAGTTACAAATTACACAAATTTTAGTCGCGGACACTACAAAGCGTCATAGGCACTAAATTAATTAATGTTTATTACTACCAAAATAATTATTTGCCGACTAGCAAGATTACAGCCGCCTACTACCAGCTTGTAAAAAAAATGTAATAAAGTGTAAAGATATTATTATATTTAAAAATACAAACAAATAATTCATCCATTTAAACTTCCATCCACTTAATCTACATTGTGAATCATGGACTAACATAATCCATATATGTTGAAAATTTGCTATATTCATAAATACGTTAAATAATTGTGAAAAAAGGTGCTCATAAAATATAATTGATCTAAGTTATTTTGTGTTTATCAAAATTATATTTCATAATTATATTTTATAAGTGATATAATTAATTTTTAAAGGTAATATAATGCCATTTGGGATAGCAGCAGCTCTGGAAGACTTTCAGAAATTAATAAACATGGCATTAGATGAAATTAATTTGCAAAAAGCAGTAGTGTATTTAGACAATATTCTGATATTTTCAAAAAAAATTAAAAGAGCACAACAAAAATATTGAAAGCGTTTTTTAAAAAAATGGAACAATCAGGATTAAAGTTCAGTCCGTCTAAATGCCAATATTTGAAATACAAAGTGATGTTTTTGGGATATATAATAAGCAAAAACGGAATTAAAATAATGAAGAAAAATTAAAGCAGCAAAAGAATTCGCAAGACCCAAGGGTGTTAAGAAATTGATGAGGTTCTTAGGATTAACCAATTACTATAGGAAGTTTATAAAAGATTATAAAGAATATTCAAAACATGTAGAAAACTTTGGAAACAAAGCAAACAGTTAATTTGAACAGGTGAATATGAAAATTCATTTACAAACTTAAAAAGAAATTGGTTAATGCACCACTACTAAAGTTTATCGATGTTTCAATAACATTCGTATTGGATACAAACAAGGGCGTACGCAGAAAAAACTTTCGTGGGGAAATTTTCAAAGTGTTGGGCCAGAACAGAGTTTCGTTTAAATGAATTGGTAATAGCACGCAAACACCACACGCAGATTTAAAATCAGACCCATAAAACATCAACTAACCACTGAAAAATTTGAGAAAAGAAATAATTAAAATATAAAATCAAAAACATAAAAATAACCTAAAATGATAACAGATGCAACAAGATCCGCATAAAATAAATACAGATATAACACGAAAACATAAAGATTTGACCGAAAATTGACAATTTTCAAGAAAAGTAAGAGTTCTTGAAAGTTAGAACTCAAATTAAAATAATTTGAATTGGAAACAATTCAATTAAAAGCTAAAAAATAGAATTGTCAAATTAAACTATGAAATTTAATAAAATTAGAGCTAGAATATACTAGAAATCACAAGGTCAAATCTTGTTTTACTACATCAAAATGAACACGCAAGGTTAGGGTATATACCGATTCATTTTCACAAAATTTTAACCAAATTTTGACAACAAAATTTTGAGAAGTTTTTAATAGAAACCATACTTAAAGAAGAATCTGTTATATTTGGTATGCGGACGATTTCTCGAGAACTTTCTCCACGCACCACCCGAACCATCTCAAGAGAGCTCTGTTCGGATGTCTGCGTGGGGAAAGGTATTATGTATTGAATGAAGGAATTATGAAGCCAACTATGAACTTATATGTATCAACTATGAATGTAGTTGTACTATGACAATAAAGGCTTATGAAACTAATATGATATGTCGAAATGTTTTCCGGCCCACAGCCGACACACCACCTCAAGTAATCAAAATCTACACACCCCAACAGAACTGTGTAAGTGCGTGTATAATCGCCAATAGTTCGTGCCCGTGAAGGCTCCGGCGTGAGAACGCAGGAGCTGGAACGTCAATATCATCCGTTATAGGGGAAATTGGAAGGTAGAGGGGTAGTCTTTTCGCTATTCCTTGCCATCCATTTCCTAAAAAAAGATCTACCTAAACTTACGAAAACCAATCGGCTTAAAATCTCAACACCGAGTAGTCCAGTGGACACTCATAATTTTCTAATATTGACATATTCAATCTTAAGGTCAAACAAGGGAAGGTAACAGGTTGAAAGAGCGTAAATCGTTGCTATGATAAAATTTAATAAAACGACGTAAATCGTCAATAAAGCCAAAATCTAAATTCAAGCGAAACCATTAATATGAAAACACAAACTCGAAAAGCCACAGATAAATTATTAAACTAAAAATTTAAACTCAATAAGAAAATATGTTATTCAAGCGAAACCTAAAATGATGAAGATAAGTTAGCGTGAAAGGAACTCAAACTTAATAAGATAGCTAAATATGAACCATTGAAATGAAAACTTAAAATGTAATAAGAAAATATAGGAATAATTTAACAAAACGAAACTAAAAATTCGATAAGAGATAACTAAACGCGAACTCAATGAGAAATTCTAGAATTAAAATACTACGAGGAAACCTAACATTCAGAAACAATAGAGCTAAAACGCTATGAGTAAGAACCTGAAAATTGATAAGAACGTTGCCAACTCATAAAATAGCCCCTCATAATGAGCAGTTAATAGAAAATTATTAACAATTAAAAAATTTACCATTACTACTAATAATATGGAGAAAAATAGGCCAATCTGTATTTCGAACAAATAAAATTACCACGATTATCACAAAGTAAAATTTCGCGATAGACGCTCAAAAATATCGACGATAATACATTTAACATCCAATATAAATAAGACAGATAACTATAAAGAAAAACTCTGACATAAATGATGCAAAAAATAATTATCCAATAAATTGAAGCCAATACAAAAATCCAATTGAAACAGATCACATTAACAGATACTTTAGTTCTAACAGTTTGACCGTAGATCTCTCTAGCCAGAAATGAAAATCCGCAAAAATGAGTGTAATTGCAACTGCAAGAGCTAGGCGTAATAAACAACTAGAAAACAATAAATAAGGTGCTCACCCAACTCACTAAATACGATGTAGACCGACCACGGAGAATGCGCAGATTCCAACAAACCAGAAGAGCCGAATCACGACACAATAGGCACATTAACTCCGGAAAATAGCCCCACAGCAATCCGCTAAAGCGCGAGATTTAAGATGAAAGACAATGTTTAGATTGCTGATTTTATTCGAATACATCACAATCAATACAATAATGATTCAATGATTGAATCTAACCAGCGTGGCCATTCATTGATAATTGTGAGTAAGTGGTGATTGAACAAATCACTGAAGCCACCACCAGATTATTGGCCAACGCAGAACTAACCTCCATGAAGCGAGTAAGCCACCTACTGAAGAGATGGTCCGGATTTGTGACCACCAACGTTCAACATAATATAGTAGGACGTACACATATAAACACCACGCTAGGGTAATGGCGAATCAATTTTTATCAATTAACACGACATGGCTCAAGATCAGAAATGTTGGAAGAATCAGGAACTTAACAAAGCCCGAGCTAGTGAGACGGACTGCCTCACCATGAGGAGGAATGAGGAAGTATATCAGAGTAAGCTTATTACCCAATAATATTATCAATTTCATGATTGTGAACGAGTTTAGCTTTCAACGACACGACTCGCCGGCTTAGGACTCCTCACCGCCTCGAACAAGCCACTAAAATGTCCGCCAAGGACCGCAAGGAAACTATACATTATGTCGCTATTGTGAATTAACAAATACAGCATATGATTACGATTTCGTTATACCGTTATAAAATGTGTTTGGCTTGTTTTGTTTTTTTGAACAAATGAATAAGCCAGCCTCACCTCGAAATTCAGTAAACAACGAGGACAGCTAGGAAATTGATTCGATTAGGATTGCTGAACGGATTGACCCGGATCTAGGAAAAATCAAACCACGCGAAATCCAGTTGGACATTTAGAGTCAGTTTCTCGTTCTGAATATTCAACGATAGACAATCACCACTATGAAAGTGATAATGCAGGTTTAAACCTTGATAAAAAAACTACAATGATGGCGCTAGGATACCAATAAACGATCTACAACTACCAAACTAGTAGACAAACCTTCCAAGCATTGACCCGGTAGAAAAGAGAGGCCTAAATGACGTGCCGTTCAACCGAAAGAATAAAACATCATTTTCATCTGTTAATAAATAAATCATTTGTAATAGCTGAATTAAATTTTCGAATTGACCTTCTAAATAACTATTTCATAAAAAATTAATCAATTCGAAATACAAGTAACGCAGAAGTTAAATACAAACAAGAGGAGTATTGGCTGCACAGTAAGGGACCAGAATAAGAAAAGCGCACAGTAACCTTCTATTTGTAGTGCGTTGAACCCACCTTGAGATCGGGCCAGAGCAGTTCTCTCGTAGCGCTCACCTTTGGTGATCTCAAAACCAATGGTTACATCACCAAAGTGGCCTAGCAACGGGTAACTATTAGAGGGCAAGAAAAGTTCTATTTGGGGTTAAGGTCACACAAACCATAAACCCCACAAAAGTAAATTTTCATTAGACGGTTTTATTGATTTTGAACATATTATATTGTACATATAAATTATAAACTATAAAAATCTTATAATTTTATATGACATTTGTTTGAATAAATTAGTAATGCTTTGACATATCATTATTAGTATACATTAGGTTAAAAATTGACAATTTAAATCTTTTACAGAGCATAAATCACATACGCTACGCAACTGGTGTTTTCCGTACAATGTACAGAGGCTCTCAAACCCAAGAAGCATATTAAGACGAATTTAGATTTTTTATTTACCAAATTATTTAACCAAATTAAAATTACCTGTAAATTACAAAAATTTGCCTTCATAGAGTGAAATAAAATTACAATTTACAGTATGTTTAAATTTGATTTAATACAATTTTCACCCAGCACAAAAACTAGTTTTAATTTTTGTCCCTTTTGAAATTTCATGGAGCGAGTTATCTTCTTAATACCCACATGCTTAAGCCCAAAGATACATATGCTAGCTTCGATCTTATTGGTGTAGTTTTATCGTAGATAGATAAATCTGGAAAGGAAATTGTTATTGCTAATAGATCACAATCCATGCCTAAACATGAATTGGGCTATTGCATAACAAGAAAAGAAATGTTAACAATCTATTATTTTACAAATCATTTTAAACATTATCTTTATGGGAAAAAATTTATACTACGTACAGACCATAAAACAATATCATATATGATGAAGACAAAGAAAGCTATCACCCCACAATTCCAGACATTCATAAGTTTGGAAATAGAATTTCAATTTAGGAAAGGAACAGAACATTGTAAACCAGATACATTGTTAAGAAGTAAATGTAAAAATGTTTGTAATTTAAAAATATAAAACATTTATTGAATACTTGTGCATTAATATTTCCTATTAAATTGTTAATTCATTCTTGCTACAACATCCTCGAAATAAATACTAAAAAATGTTTTTATTATAAAAAACAAAACGAGATCGTTGTTTTAATATTGGATTGTGAAACAAATTTGAAATAAATTTTAGAAGTGATTATTATTATGAATGTTCTTAATTTACGGAATAAAACGACTAATAAGAAGAATTTCTGTTTTATATAGATTTAGAAATTAATACAAGTTAAAATATATTTAACAAATTAAAATGACTTATAAACACCAATGGATTAGATTTGGTTACAAAAATTAAACAATATAGCATATTGATTGTATGCATGAAAATATACATACGGATATAGCCCTAGAGTTATATGTGTTGGGGTTGGGTCGGTTAAAATAATAATTAATCATAGTTAAAAATAGGATTAGAATGTCTAATAATATATTATAATAATTACTATAATAATAATTACTAATAATAGAAAATTATAGAAAATAATTACTAAAAATAAAATATTATTACCAAAAATAGAAAAAGGTTAAAAATAGTATTTTAAAATTACTATTAATATAAATATAACTAAAATTAGTAATTATTTAATTAGTATAAATACAGTATCATTTTTAATTCAATTCAGACCATTAACTTAAAGTAAATATTTGAGTAGATAATTTCAAAGTTCATTGATTTCTCTTAAACTTGCGTGATAAATTTTCAGTGATCAGAAAAATCTAAAAGTTGAAATCGGAATTAGCTAAAATAATGCATTAGTTAATTATATACTAACTGCTTTAGTTATTTTACCTAAGTTATCATATCATATTAATCTTAGATATTTTGATTTACAACCGCCCGCAAGTATCGACCAATTCGTGACAAACTACTTGATTCGGAGTTAAATTACTAGAGGGAATTGATTAGGAAACGTTAGAACGACTTTGTTCTAATCGATAGCGTAAAATTAGGGATACCCTCACAATCTTGTTCCTTTTCTTGTTTGATCAGCGCTGTGAGTACCAAGTAGACCCAGCTTTTGACGTCTTATTTCTGAGGACGGTTTGTTACAACCGATGATCTGTCTTAAATAGATTTGTGCTATATTTTTGGGACATTTTGTTGTTTGTGCATAAAATAAATATATTTTATTTATCAAATTTGTTTGTCTTATTTTCTAAATCATCGAGTATTTATTTACCTACACGCTAGAGAAAGAGTTTATCTTTGGATTCAGATAAATCTGTTAGTTTCGAATACCAAACCCGCCATCTCAATCCTAACATATTCGTAAAAATACTGCAATTAATTAGGACCTAGAAAATAAAGCAAGACAAAGTTTGGATTGAAAAAACATAGTCTTATTCCGATGTACAAAATGGTTTTAAGAGTGTTTTTTCGGTTTGCAACCAGCAATCGTCTCTATATGTTAATTATATCTATTTAATTTTAAAATGGGCCATCAGGCAAAAAATCATAAAGAGTTTGATAGCCATTGACCTAATAAAATCTAGTTAATTATTTAAATAAAATTAATAAGATAACAGACACATGACCAGATAAAAGTTCAACTTCAATAATTTAGGATGCGAAGATCCGTTAATTCTAATGGTTAGGTTTTAATATTTTTACAGACTTTTTATAATACTTTCTTGAGTTGGATTTTCATAAACTTTATTAGATAAATAATCGTGTGCTTGTTATTACAGAAATATTTAGTATTGTTGGGTTATTATTATTGAAATTCGGTTCCCTCTGACTCCTCGTGTCCTTTTCGAATCAAATAAGCAAACCCAACACAGAATAATTTTATTTGCACTTTATCACAGTTACAACTCAATCCGATTTATTTCAATGTTTTGTAATCACAAGTTCACTGATTTATTTGCACCCTTCAACCACCGTATAAATTTGATTGTCTTAAGGTAGGTTATCCAATGAATAATCACCCATTCTGATAGATAACTTTGACTTTACTTGGATTTAGATTCTTCTACTGACCTGACTACACTACTCGTTTGCTTCGACCACTGGCCATTTCGTGTTTTTCCCTTTTCTTTTTATACTCCTGCTCAGACATTTTTAAGACGATTGTCAACAACATTTGCTTCATTATTAAATTATTAAAAATAATTACTTCCCACAGACCACCTTAGCCGACATTTGTCAACAACGTTTGCTCCATTACTAAATTACAAATTACGAAATAATTACCTCTCCATAGATCAGTGGAGGCCATTTAATATTGTTTAGGCAAATTTACCCTTTTATATTATTCCGTCTACACGCCGGGTTTTCCTCGTCTCTCGGATTTTCTTCATCTCTCGGGTTTCCCATTGCCTCGCACTTTCCATTGACTCGGGCTTCCCATTAGTAATTAATTTTTTTAAATTAATTTCTTTTTTTGTCTTATATTATTTTCTAGTGACCCTTCACTAATATTATTTCTGGACTCGTCTCTCAATTTGGCGTTCAACCATACCAATTTCCTCCGATCAATACTACTTTCGAATTTTTGTAAATTTTTTTAATTAATGTTGCGCTTTTATCATTTTGGTGTTTTGTTGATTTTACTGTGCTTTTTTCGTAACACCCCAACAGTATGTAAAGGGGCAAGGGGAATCATAGTGATTATAATAAAAATCCAAGTAGGAATATCACATTTGATAAATACATGTGTCATATTATATGCAACCCATTTATTTTGAACATAGAAGACCAAAATAATATTTTTAAAAAAATTATTAATGACACAATTTATGATATTAATAAATGAACTGAGTAAATGATAGAGACCTTCCTATTACGTGTCGCACAGAAAGGCTAATATGTCAGACAAAGATATCACACCTAGAATGTGCTGATCATTGTCAACAATGAAGACCCGGTGTACCTGAAATTATTATAATATTATGAACACATAATAATAATAATAATAATAATAATGAATAAATTTAAATTATAAATTTTTATCAACAATAATATATATATCGGGGCTTGATATCAGTTTATACCAGTGTAATATTTGAAGAATTATGGTATTAAGGTAAAAATATTATTTAAATATACAAGGGTACAGCTGGTACCGTACAAGTATATTGTATTGATTTGATGTACAATATAATTGAACGAATTTTGTCAATTTAAAAATCTCACTTTTAATTTGATTATTGATACAAGATGCGCATATTCATGCACACGCACACACATACATCTACTAAAGCTTTATTTTTATTTTAGCATAATTAATAGATAAATCTATATGTCGGAGTCATACATAGTAAGAGTAAACTATTAAAATTTACTTGACTTTCATAAATGATATCCATTATCTTTCCGAGTGAATATTCTTTCTTGCAAATGCAAGGGGGCCGTGTCTATTATTCATTTTTAAATTTATAATGATTTAATAAAAAGACATACTAATTTTCTTATTTTGAGAACCTCAGAAATCGGACAGTCGAGATTCGTGTATAGGTTTGCTTCAGCTAATGCCTTAATTGTTTGAATTATGATTAAATATTAATTATTACAAAATAAATGCTTTCTAATCCTTTAATTATTTTAAATGCTTATATGATCAGAAAAACTGTTGAGGATAACCACAAATTCAGGGTAAATACCTTTAGTATGGACCAGTCGACCAATCTTAGTTTATAAGCCCAAGCTAAAATGTGCGACCGCAGAAGGTAAATATTAGTTCGATTCTATTTTATTCCAAAGCTTTGCTTAGAATGAATCCGAAAAAAATTAATTAGTAGCCAACATTACTTTATTTGCAAATGATTTTAGACCGATTTTAAGATAACTTTGTACTGTTAGTTCTGTATACGGATACCCCTTTGAGAAATAAGGAAAACTATAAAACTTTAGCCAGACAAAGGTTAGACACAGAGTACTCACAGGAAATATATTTAAATAACCCAAAATATTTGTCATTGTTTGGGAAAAATAGGCATTTGTACAAGTGGTATTAATAACACTTGAAATATGATGCAAACCGTATAATATGTGATTGATCAAAACAAAAGGGAGGCTTAAATACGATTTAATAAATATGACAGGCATAACGTTATATAAATATTATTGTCTTATATTATAAAGAATAATGTATAAGTGATAGTTGTTGAGAAAATATTTAAATCAAAAGAAAATTTTCAAAAATAAATTTTTTTTTATTATTATATTGAGGCCCATGATATATACATATGTTTACATAAAAAGTAGTAATATTATTTATTTTTTATTATTACTATTATATTTGGCTCACCACAAATTTTACATATAGACATGGTTTTATTTTCATTACCTATTTGGCAAGTTTTTCTTTTGTTATCGCTACCAAGTTGAGAATATTGAAAAATATTTGAAGTGACTATCTTCAAAATCCCGGTAATTTTGACTGGTCAGTCTATTTAGGTATGCCACATACGTATATAAGAAAAATGAAGGGTGTGGGAAAATTTATAATATTATTAAATACATTAATTTAAAAAAGGTCATAATATTATCATAAAATATTAAATGGAATTTAATGAGAAAGTCATTTGAACAATTGATGCAATTGGTCATTTTGACCGGTCGGTAGTTCTTGTGTTAACAAAAACAATCCTATTAAAAATATTCATTACTAAAATGTGTTAGTATTATAGCATTAATAAATAGTATTAAGATGGATTTCTAGCCTAATACCAACAGTTTCGAACAATATAAATGTTTTTTATATTTTCTATCAAATTTTCCTTCAAAATTATAATTTATTATAATTTATTATTCTCAATAAATAGTAATTTTTTAGAACTATATGTTTAGAATTAGAAATTAATAAATTGTTAGTAAGTTATGAGACTATACAGTATTCTAGTATAAACAAATAATAATTTTATTATATAATTATTATATTAAAAAATTTAATTATAAGGTAAAAAAACTTGAATTACTCATAATATTATTAATTTATTATTATTATTATTATTATTATTATTATTATTATTATTATTATTATTATTATTATTATTATTATTATTATTATTATTATTATTATTATTATTATTATTATTATTATTATTATTATTAATATTGCGTCTTACAATATTTTTAATTAATATTATTTTTACTTGACAATTTAAAATTGAATTTCAAAATCATGCTTTTTTCGATATTTATAACATAGTGCCTACGCGTAACACCCGGTTTTATTCTATATCATTTTTGAAGAATGTGTTGAATTGTCACACGACCGTAATCTCGAGCATAAGTACGTAAATCGAACATTGAAAATAAATGTATTTTTAACGAGAGTGTGTACTTCGACAATTATTTTTATTAAATATTTGTTACTAATGTTTTATGATAATAAATTGATTCCGAATTCTTAATTTCTTAAAATCTTAAAATCAAGTTGTACATTGATTTTAAAATACTTTTTCGACCATAACTAAAGTGATAAGCTGGACAGTCCCAATTTTTAACAATATATCTTTCGTCAATATATATGCCAATTTTTCGATGCAATAAACAAGGAACTTCCTCGAAGTGTGAAATAACACAAAAGAAAAACACGTGCTATGTAATTAAAACGAATCAAGTTTTTGAAAATGCAATAAAATAGCGATTTGTTTATGTTAGAGTTTTCTGGTGCATATAGTATAGCTTACATGGTTTAAGTTGAGTAGTAAAAATTAACCCTTTATATGATGGTTGTTTTCTTATCTTGTTTGTTTTCTGATGAGTAAGATATACAGTTATTTACACAAAAATAAGACAATTGTCTTATTTTCACTATTTTTAGCTCCAACATAGCAACTTAACGATATTTTTGTAGAGGTGATTGCCATCATCGACCCCCCTGGATCCGTCCTTGCGTCCCGCGAGGTTTGAAGAAAGTCCCGATTTCTAGAAAAAAGTCACGAAAACTTAGAGAACGGTGAGAGAACGGGAAAGGAATAAACGGTTTTCGACTTCCATATAGCTATTTACCAGGATATGAGTTTTATATTATTTTTGTAAATTTTATAATGTTAAACTTTAAAAATAAAAATAATTGTTGAAAACCGATGATCAGGAACTGCTTATCAAAGTTTGTATTGATCAGTTGCCATGGTTTGGACTTAATGAACAGTGGCATTTTTTGGAATTGGCAGCGACGAAAACATATTTATAAATTTTACTTATCGAAATAATAAAATTTATTAAAATATTATTTCTGCATTCTAAATTTTTCTTGCTCAATTTTTTTTCAAGAAATCCCAACTTTTGCCGCAGTCAATATTGTCCGCTATATGAATGTTAAAATCAGATAACTTTATGCATAACCAAGATACGCACCAAGATATTACTTCTATCTAAGATTAATTTGTGAGCCAATCGAATTTATTCGTTATTTGACCATTTTATTTTAGTATTTTTAATTTTATTCAAAATATTAAATGTGATTTTATATTTATTTTTAACAAATATTTTCAAATTATTTATACTTTTCCTCTAGAATTGATATAAACATAGTATAGATATAAATATAAATTAAGAAAATTATATTTAGTAATTAATTAAAATTTTGAAAATTGTTTTACATTTTAAAATAACTTTTTCAAAATACCGTTTTTAAATATTTTTAAAAAAATAATTAATTATGGTGTTTTTGAAGGCAAAGATATTTTATCACTAGTCTGGGAGTATTTATTTTTTGCATTGATAGAAAAAATATATTTCTCTGGCCAAGATAGAATCATATAATAAAGATTCTGTGCAGAGTAACAAGGTTTTCAACACACAGGTAGATAGGTGTGTTACCTATATCAATAAATTTATTTATTTTTTTTAATAGAAAATGTTGTCCAGTTAAACCGGTTGTAGTTTTGAGGTCAAATGATAGAGTCAATTTGGAGAAACTAATATCATAACTATTAGGAAATCCAAGAATACTTTGGACTTTTTTCAAACAAGATTGATTTCGGAGTTTTATATTCCATTTAATCTGATTTAGGTTTCTGTAATGAATGTATTTAATCTATCTATTTCATATTTGGCTAGGGTAATTCTTCGAAACCTTCAACAAATCATCACTTACCACAACGTCGTAACGAGCGTAAATATCTATCAGTCTATTGTTTTCATCCACAACTGGTATTACGGAAATATGATTCTTGATGAATATTCCAAAAACCTCATACACAGACTCCCAGGGGTGAATTGTAGCAATGGAATCGTTGAATTTCCCCAAGCCGAGTTCTGTCGGAGTTTTTGACATGAAAGACAGGGATTTGAAATCAAGTTGCTTTATGTAAAATTATTTTCGGATTAAACATCAAAGAAATTGTTACGGTATATTTTTGATGGAAAAATCTAAATATCTGAGAATTGGTTATGATGCAGAGGATATTGCCATTTGATGGATCTATGATGGGCAGTCTATGAATTTCATTATTTCTTATTGTTAAAATTCCGTGTTTGAGATTACATTCTGGGTAGATGTAAAAAAATTTCGAATCATCCCCAATCAGTACGTCTAAATGAAACAAATAATTAATTATCAAACGATTTAATGGAATCGACAAAATTCAATCTGTAGTTTAATTTTTTAACAAATTAAAAATAATGATAATTTAAACAAAAATATATTTTCATACTATAACGAATGCATAATAAAATTATTGAGATGACACACGGACCATTTTTCTGTGAATGGAATTTAGTAAAATAAAATTTTTTGAAGTTACATGAAATTGTAAAACATAATTTTAGAAAATATTATTTGAAATAAAAATCACTTATCAATTCCCATTTTAATTAGTTTTTAATTTTAAAGAAAAGTGCTTATTGCGTTGTTCCTGTTGTGAAATAGAGAATGCATAAATAACTTTCAATGAGATAATAATAATAATAATAATAATAATAATAATAATAATAATAATAATAATAATAATAATATTATGAGGACTTTTTTGATTTTCACCTCTGATTTGTTTTCATTTATAAATGACATTATATTTTCCACAAAATTTGACTATGAATCAAACTTATTTGTGTTATAAATTAATCTGATTCATAGTCAAATTTTGTTGAAAATATAATGTCAATTATAAATAATAATAATAATAATAATAATAATAATAATAATAATAATAATAATAATAATAATAATAATAATAATAATAATAATAATAATAATAATAATAATAATAATAATAATAATAATAATAATAATAATAATAATAATAATAATAATAATAATAATAATAATAATAATAATAATAATAATAATAATAATAATAATAATAATAATAATAATAATAATAATAATAATAATAATAATAATAATCTTTGATCCAATGAACATCATATATTAAATAAATGAGTGAACATTCTTCACGATAATATTGTCACAAATATTGCTTTTAAAATAATAAATTTACTTTTTAAAAATTGTTAACTGTTAAAATTTGTTATAAATTATGAATCAAAAATAATTAAAAAAAGATTGGTTCGGAAAATATTTGCAAAATATTTCAAGTACGAAATTCCTTACTCAAAAAATCTTTGATCGTGTTGTTTTTTAAGTTGTCTAATTTCTTCGAATCTTTTATGTAGTATTTATGTAAAAATTTGATGAAATCTGTGATTGTGAGCATTGCAATAAATTTGTTTTGATCGTTATCCCAAATTGGAGCAGCTCTGGAATCGGATTGCAAGAGAAAATGAAAGGCTTTAACTATCTATAAAGTTTAGTAATTTGTTTATTATCAAGTATTATCATAAGTTATAGTTATAACTCAATTCAACCGAAAACTTAATATCAAACCAAGCACCATAATTTTTCATAGCTTTCATTTTAAAATAGATAATTTCTCACATAAAAATTTTATGAGTGAATTTATTTTAAAATTATTTTCTTTATTACTATCAAAGACTATTAATCAAAGAATTGATTAATTTCAAGTTTTACTTAGATTGTGTTCAGATCTTGGTTATCAAGATTTATGTCATGGATGCAATGCTACATACATTTATATGACTGCCCGTCATTTTTGCTCTAAAGTTCTCGATCACAGTCGACTAAGCGAATCGATTGATATTAGTAAACACAATTTTTGCTGCAGGATGAAAATAAATGTAAAATGATTTTGTTAAAAATATTGAAATTATTTTTATACAAATTTTTACAATAGATTTTCAGGTTTATTCATTTTATAATTTCATACTTTCTACATAATTAGAAACACTTGCTAATAAAATTCCATTTAAGAATTTTAACACTGCACGAAAAAAACTATTCCTGCGCAATCCTTTCAAAACAAAATATTTCTGCACGCGTTGATAAAAAATCTAATAATAAAATAACTGTTAGTGCATTTAGTTACTTTAAGTAAATTATTTTAATTCAATTGTAATTATATGAATACTTTATTATTTATAAAAAATTATTTTATAAATAATATTCAATAAAACTTTTAAATCAAAAATTAAAGGAAGCATATTATTTTGAATAAAACTTTTCATGCGCTCTAAATTTTCATGGTAATGATAGAAATTTGTACATAAATACTTTATTCTATTATTTTTTAATCACAATCTCAAAAAATACGTACATCAAGTGATGTATGAATAAATCTCTGGGAGGCTATTTATTTTGTTTTCATGGTATTCACCGAGGAAATTGTTATATGAAATTATTTATCAAACAAGGTTTCATTTTTTTATTTAATTAGATTATTGTACTATTTCTGTACTAGTCTCATTATGATTATTATTATTATTATTATTATTATTATTATTATTATTATTATTATTATTATTATTATTATTATTATTATTATTATTGTTGTTGTGTAGAGAATTAGCATATCTCATCGCATATTTCTATTTTGCAGAAATTCTTCAATAAATTCTTTAATAAAAATATTTTTAAAACTGCCATATTTGACAAAAGCATATTATTTACCGGCAAATTGATGTCAAAAATAACAATTTGAGCACTGTTTGCCATAAGGTTATAGCAGGTGAACCATTCAAACAATCCGCTGCAGCTGAATTCATCGCCTGAACAAATTATTATTATTTTTATTATATAATATATATTTTTCCTTACTAATTTCTGCGACTTTTCTATGATTTGTCTATCAAAATGCAATCTTTAGGTATAATAATATTAACATACTTATTACTTTCGAGTCTTTGAATAGAATGCAAAATCCTTTATTGGATATAGGTCCAGGTAGGTAATGTTCTGGCGTTGAGTAATCTTATTAGGAAATTAAATAATAATTATATAAATAAAATCTGATATTTAGTTTTTATTATTCCTCAAAAATGAAGTTTTGGTTCGCTGCCAGTAAATCAATAAATTTTTATAGATAATCACAAATTTTCTATATGGGTTTTAAAGTTAAAAATATAATAATATTTTTTTAATTATGTTAATTATTATTAAGATGTAAATAACAAAGTCAAGTATTAATTAACATGAGTTCATTCATGAAAATACTCTGAATTTAAAATATTTATTTGATTTGTGTGATTAAAAATACAAATAAAATCATGATATTATTATTATATATTATTATTATTATTATTATTATTATTATTATTATTATTATATTATTATTATTATTATTATTTTATTATAATTATTATTATTATATTATTATTATTATTATTATTATTATATTATTATTATATTATTATTATTATTATTATAATATTATAATTATTATTAATATATTATTATTAATATTAATATTATTATTAATAATATTATAATTATTATTAATATTATTATTAATATTATTATTATTAATTATTATTTATTATTAATATTATTATTAATAATATTATAATTATTATTAATATTATTATTATTATTATTATTATTATTATTATTATTATTATTATTATTATTATTATTATTATTATTATTATTATTATTATATTATTATTATTATTATTATTATTATTATTATTATTATTATTATTATTATTATTATTATTATTATTATTATTATTATTATTATTATTATTATTATTATTATTATTATTATTATTATTATTTACTTTGCTATTTCACGCATATTCTCACTCAGAGACGGTTCTGGTTTGATTTATTTAATCAAAAAAGTCGGCAGACATACTTAACTTTTAATTAACACTAGAAAGACGGAGCAATTTTTACCCAATTTAAATGAAAAGTTATAACTCGCAAATTTAAGCTGATATGAGTTTGATTTTTAGGAGATTCTCAATAATAGCATGGGAAAAAATCAGCCAAAATTAGACCGATTCTCTTAAGGCTGATTTGTCGTCATTTTGATCACTCCTTCATTTTAGTGTAAACTTTACACTAAACTTTACACTGTAAAGCCCAGTTATGTAAAAGAAACACACATATTTGTATACACTGTATTGCTGAAAATGTTTGTAATTTTATTTACGTTAGTATACAACAACAGAAGTATCTCTAATTAATGTCCAACAGTAATCCATCATATCAGGAGTCCATTTCTTTGATAGCGTTACTCCTTTTTTAATGAAATATTTCATTAAAACGTTCGAGTGAGTGTTGAAAAATGATTTTGAGAAACAATTAATCCCATTTCTTAATAACTCTTCAGCAAGTAGGTAAGAAGTAATTCATTATTTTCGTGTTTGTTATTTTCAAGGTAGTTTATCAGCCGCTCTTTGGTAGTACATTTGTCACATACAAAACAAAAATTGCTTGGTTTATTCATTCATCCACGACACAGGATGAAAATACATTATTTTTTTTCTCTATCACTTTTTGATTTTCTATTTTACAAACAGCCTCAATGTGAGTTGGTGTGTTTATATGTTATAAATTTATTGATTTTTGTTTTATATTATAGGTGATTTGTCTCATCGTGGCTTGGTGTAACATCTTGTGAGCCTAACTGTTACTGGATTTACTATTTCCAAAAATATTTTTTAAAATCGTCAATTAATTTAGTCTGTAGAATTTTATTCGGTAAAACAATAATTAGTAATATACTTTTTATATTCAACAAGGAAATGTATTGTAACTTTATATTTAATCATACATTTAAAAGATTCATTCTTTTGAAATAGTTAAATAATTTTTAAAAATTCTTTGCACCTTGAATGGTAGAGCCTGTCAAAAAGGATAAAAAGGTTAAAGTGAATGAAATACAATTATATAATTATTTTAAAGTCATAATTATATATGACTTTAGTTGATAACCTTGAGGTTGATAAAACTTTAGGCTTTGAGAATACTTTAACATTTTGTAAAAATTATTTTAAATACTTTAATTTATTTAAAGATTCGTGACCTCAATGAAGCCTTACCTTGATAAATAGTTGATGAATGAGGTTCCTCGAGTACGAAGTTCTGATTGAAATATGTAAATTTTCCACAAAATGATGTCAAAAATAATAATTACATTCATTCCATCGATGGGCATCTGATCGGGATCGGGTAAATTATCATCAATAAAAATTCCTTTGGTTATGTATTTTATTTTCTTTATAACCCTGTTCACGACGGCTTTAAATCTCAGTTCAATTTCCTTTTCTGGTGTCGAAATGTTATGTTTTTCTATGGGTCTTTCCTCATTTTCTGTATTTTCTGTAAAAACTTCACCCTGAAAAATTAGAAAATACAAAATTAATAGAATTTTTTTATTAGAAAACTCTATTATTTGGCGCTTTTTATAGTTTGGGGGAATATGAATACAAATAGCGATATTTTCAGAATTATTAAAATCTAATTCAATTGACATTAATAATCCAAAATTTGCCATAACTTTCCTTTTTATTCGACAACTTGATATCTTTATTTCAATGTTATCAAAAAATAGATTTTGTTTTAATTTTTCAATTTCACCAAGCATTTCTTTTAAAATTGAAGTTATTTCGTAAGTTTTTGCCCAATCCTATTGCGAAAGCCAATGGAGAATGGAAGTTCCAAATTTATGATTCAATATGTTCTAGAATTGTCATTTATGAATACAAATAAATTTTTTCCTATTAGCTCCATCAAGCAGTGTTCATACTTTATTTAGCAGTGAGATGACATTTTACATAACTTATAATAAGAAAACTTATACTAAATTAAAAAAAATTTTCTTAGATATCAAAACAATCATTTTATGACGGGTTCTTATACTAGTACTTATGTAAATAATATTGAAAGATATAAAGGTTTTTTATAATTTATATAGAAAATATTATGTCACTTATAAAGAAATCGAAGTGAAAAACAAAAAGTCCTTATAGTATATATACTCCCGGATTTAAGGCGATTAGAGCAATTGGGTCCGATCGAGCTCCGCATCACCACCAAAATTAACATAAAGTTATTTTTCGAAATTTAAAGCAAATTGCTTTTGACGAGAAAAATAAATTATAAATTATTAAAAAAATTTATTGTGCTTATTATAATATATATACATTATAATATAAAAACGAATTTTGTGCATACATTGGCTCATATCTGCTTTGTATTGGGTGGACCTTTTTTAAAACATTAGTAGTCAGAAATACATATTTAAATTTAAAAGCTGGATTAGAATAGCTTTAATTTATAAGAAAACATTTTTGTAATTTATAGTGAAATTTATTTAGACCAAAAAGAATAATAGAAAATATTTTAAAAAAAGATAATAATAAAAATTAAAAAAATTATTTCATTTTTATGCAATAAAATCTTTGAGAAAATATCTGTTTAAAATTATTTATTGAAGAATATATTAATTTCTAAATAACTTTTCTGTGATTGGTTTAAATTATGCGGCCGATTAATTTCATCGCATCTAGATTATTGATTAATAATTAAATATTTTTTTAGAGCAATCAGTATAAAAATAATGTAACCAAAATCGCATTTGTAATAGTTTATTTTATAATTTAGAAATATAAGAAATGTCTGTGTAAAGATACTTAATAACATTTTATTAGATGACCAAATGAAAGAGAACTTTTTCATGCAAGGCAACTAAGAGAAAATATAAGCCCATTTGTGAAAAATAACAAATTATGCTGACTTTAAACTTAATTTTTTTAATTAATAAATTTCATTAACTAATTAATTTATCTAAATATTTTTTGATTTTAAATTTATTTTTATTTTCTAAAATTTTAAATATTTCTTTTATTTTTATAAACATAATTTCGATAGTAAATTAAAATAATTTAAAATTAAAAAATTGTTTTAATTAACCATTAAGGAAAATAAAATCAATTTACCACACAAATTTCCCAATCTAAATAATCTCCATTATTTATTGAAAATTCATTCTTTTCTCCCGTCATCTTTGACAAGTCCGAAAATTAGTAAATGAATAACTGAACTGCATTGTTACATGATCATATAAACGAACAGCGGTCAAAGTTCAACATTTATTGATTAAAGATAATAGATTGATTTAATTTAAATTTTCCAATGAGAGAATGTGAAGATTTGCACTGTGCTAAACTGACAAAAACACAATCAAAAATAGTTTAGTACAGTGAAATTTGGTTAACAGTTTAAACCGGTCCGTTCACCCAGACTTTGATCCGTCATTTCGTTGTCTATTATTACAAATTCCAGTCACCGCAGGAATAACATATTTGCCATGGATCGTTATCAGCGTGCAAACGTGTGAGAACTTTTCCCTATTAAATATTAAATTTTATTAAAGTACTTTTAAATGGAACATTTGAAAATCATCAACGAACTATATACAGTGGTGTTGTGCTAAAAATTTTTTTACCGGAACGCGTATATATAATTATATAGACAGGACCGATCCTGGGTAGGCAGCCGCTCTGTGTGTCTCATGTCCGGTTCGGTTCGAATTCCGGTTCAGCAGAAAAAAACGTTCCGGACTCTGGCTCACGGTTGGGAAAAACAAGCCTGTTTGTTCCGGTTTTTGTTCAGGTTCGGGTTAGGTTCAAACCCTTGTTTATAATAATACATATAAAAATTCGTCAAAAATTCGAAAAAAAAATCAGCAATTCTTTTTAATTTTTTTTTCAATACATCAGCCAATTCTCGTTATCAGAAATCATCTTTAGTTCCGGAACGCGTTCCTGTCCAAAAAGGAAGTACCGGAACGACGTTCTGGAGCGTTCCGGCTCGACAACACCACATTTATTGGCAAACTATTGAGAAAGCTAGGTTTTCTCTTATTGGTAAAATTACGTCTATAGTCGTACCGAAAATAAATGAAATTGTTCTCAAATTGGGAAATTTCTATGCCCCCTGGATATCGAGATCTAATAAATTATGGAATTATGGTAGATGGATGTGTCACATCCAGGACAGATCTTCCTAGAAAATTATCATTGTAGAATTGAAATTTCATGTAAGTCACGAAAATATATATTACAATTATAGTAGATCAAACAATTAAAGTAGGTAAAACCAAATTTGCATGAAAAATTTATATAGGTCAAGCCAAATTTTCTACAAAATTTATGTTCTTAAATACTTGGAAAATAATTTTCAAATATTTGAAACGTATTTTAATTAGAATTATTGGTGAATATAGAGGAATCCAACAGTTATTGACGTCAATGCTCATATGAATCTTTTATCAATAACTAAATATTAGTGGTGTAAATGGATATTATCATGTTCCAATTTCCTTATGGGAAAAATATTAAAAAAAACAACCCAAAAATTAAAATCCCTAGAAAAATTTTTCTAAGTATTTAGTTTCATGGAATAAAATCAGTATATAAAATCAACTTAAAACTTTCAGGACAGATCTATATATAATATTTCGGTCACTTCAATGAATAACATCTTTTACTTTGAGAATTTGAGAATTAATTGAATACTATTTCTATATAAACATGAACTTTAAACTAGTGTCACTTCCAGGACAGACGATATTTAATACGCAGATTACTTTAATGAATAATGAATTTTTATTTTTAGAAAATATTTTAGAAAAAAATGACTAAGCATTTATATAAAGTGACTAGGAATTTGGTAATATAAACTCAATTATCTAACTAATATTAGTAAAATACGTAAGAATTTATCATGCAATCGTGTATTCGTTATCTTATATATTTATATAGATATTCATAAAAACAACATAGTCAATGTTTTTCTTACTCAAAAAATTCAAATGACATTGTTATCGATAATCTTTTTTAAAAATATATAGCAAAGTGACTAGATGTGTTTAATAATGAATTTAATTCTCGAAAGTTTACAAAATCATTAATTAATTTATTTGAATGACTATTGTTTCACATGCTGAAATTGGCTGGTTTTTTTAATTTATCACCAAATAACCACATATTTCTAACAAATATACATAAACTGCCTTTGAATTTGATTAACATCATGAAAATTATCAAGTATTTCTAACTAAATTTTCTTTGAAAATAGCAAATCGTAAATACAACTACAATGAAAAGAAAGAACGTGGATGATGATAAACAAGAAAATGAAAAACGGAATTTTAAAAATGGAAATTCGTTCCTGGATAATTTAGTCTTTGTTCGAGGAGGTAGAAAGAATTCTGTTGAGTTTTCACAATACAAATTAAATAATTTGTATTTCTCACTTAGTTATATATTCGATCTAAGTTTGATTAAATTTATTTATTTTGTTGCTAGGAACAAGTAACTTTTGAAAATATTTTTACAGTGTCAGAGGTGCAAAGATCAAGTTTGATGACATGATAATATTGCGTCAATTTTTCAATGCATGAAGATATTGAGCTTAATGAAGACAACATGCTTATAAAATGTGATTTGGATGTTATTTTCAAAGAATACATAATTAGGATAATCAACTACATGAAAACAGTACTCATTCAAGAACCTATTTGGAAGATTATAGAACCTAAAGAAACGTTTGTTGATGATTGTTGGATATATTAATAAATTTTTAGTCTTGGTGTTTGTTTTACTTTTGTTGAGGAATAGAAATATTGAAAACTTAACAAACTTGTTTATAATATTATTTAATAAACATGAAGATAATAGAGTACATCATGAATGATTGATGATCAAAAGATGATTCTTTAGATTATAAAGATATCGATAATACATATAAATTTTAAACACAAGAAGTTCGAATCATCAATTTCAAAAAAAATTTAAAAGAGAATATTATAAATTACTGTTTACATGTTTATTTCCTATGTTCTCAATTTATGTGTGTGTGGTGTTGTCCAATAAATTTAAATCATTCAACAATTAAAAACTTTAAATAACATGGTCAGTGGCGTACCCATAACTTTTGGCGCCTTTTCTAAGTCGATTAAATGGTGGTTTGTATAAATTAATAAACATAAACAAACAATAGGTGGAGAATTGGGTGCCACATTTAAATTAGGCAATAATAATGGAGACCGCATAAGTTGATATACTTACATATGCAACTTTTATAAAAAACAAAATATTTTTTTAAAGACCACAAAAAACTTACGGAGGCCACTTACGAGACAAAACATGTACCTAATTTACAAAAAATTTATATTAAATATTTTTAATTTTATATTTATAAATAAATAATTTTCAATTTCTTTTGGATAAACAATCAAATTGTACACATATTTGTATGTAAACGTATTTAGAAATTTACTCTTTTAACTTTCGTAGTAGAAAAGTATTGTTCTCAAAATTTATATTATTTGTAATTTCTTGTTCTTTGGACAATATTGCAAGATTTTGTAGTCTTAAATCACTCATTGTGGAGAGAAGACAATTTGTAATCAAATCTTTTCGCTAATAGCAACACTGATGGCAAATTTAAAAAAAATTCTTAACAAAATTACAATGTTTGGTACAAAATTTTCCAATCTATACTATTGAATAAACTTTAGTAGATATAGGGGCATCTCTCCCCATTTTTCCAAAATTATACCTGTTCTTTTAGTTCTGGTACAGCCATAAAAACTCGGATTCTTTTTCTTTCAATATAAAACTGTTCTTTATCAATGTCAATAAAATAATTTATTTGACATTCAAATTCTTCATTTCGTAGGTTGCATGGTATTATAAACGAATATTTTGCAAGAACATACAACTGATCAAAGCGTTCTTTTAGTTCTTTTATAATTCTATCCATAGATAAAAACATTTCTCTTCGTACTTCTTGTTCTAAGGACAGCCCAAGTCTTGAGAATTTTCCCCACTCATATTTTTTTCCTTCTAACTCGACGCTCAGTCGATATCTCCAACTGCTCACAAATTGTTTTGGCTGCTATAATAGCGTTTGGTATTAGCCCATCTCTTTGTTCCATGAAACAGATTTGCAAAGAATTTAATTTTATATGGCATTAATGGACATTTAATTATTTTATTTGCAAGTATTTTTGAGCGTCATTAATTTCCAAAAGGACAAGTTTCCATAAATAGAGATAACATAGAAAAGAAAAAGATTGACAAATGAAATTTTCATCCATTGCTTTCTTTTATTTTCTAAATGAAGCTCCACATTCTATTTTTCGTTTCATCTTACGGATATGGTAAAAAAATAAATTACAGAAATAAAACGTATAATTTGTATTTTAAATAGTATATATCTTTTTCAAAATTATGTTTGCCTTTTGTAACGTTTATAATAGAGAAATTTGAATATAATTCTTAAACTTAAACGATTATTTATATTACTAATTGTAATATTATTTAAATGAATTAAATAAATTAAACAGCGGCAACAAGGCTAAGAAAATAATACTTCTACGTTACACTGCAAAAAAAATGATATACAGTTTGCTTTAATAATACATTTGATAGATAATAAATATGTTAACATATTTAGAAACAAATCAAATCCGAAGTCATATCACATGTAAACAGTGGTGTTGTGCTAAATTTTTTTTACCGGAACGCGTATATATAATTATATAGACAGGGCCGATCCTGGGTAGGCGGCCGCTCTGTGCGGTCTCATGTCCCAAATTTGATGTCGGGGGGGAGATTTCCCCCAATTTTCGCCCGTCGCCAGGATCGGCCCTGCATATAGCATAAAAAGGAAAGGAAAGGAAAATCATTACGAAACCCATTTTGTGTTTATAAATATGTTTATTACAATAATAGCAACGTTTAATAAAAATTAGTTAACAAATTATAAAATACGCATATTAGATACTCAAACAATATTGCATAAATATTTTTAACAATACATGAAATCAATACGTCAGCCAATTCTCGTTATCAGAAATCATCTTTAGTTCTGGAACGCGTTCCTGTCGAAAAAGGAAGTACCGGAATGACGTTCCGGCTCGACAACACTGCTGCATGTAAACAACTAATTGAAAACCGTTTTCTATAATTCGGGTGGGAACAGTTTTCTATAAAATTCTTGGAAAACTGTCATAAACCCCGTTATTAATGCTATAATACTAATGACGATAGGTTTTATATATATTTTATATATTAATTCACAAGTAAAATACAATTCATAAATAGTAATTAATATGAACGTAATAAAGATTGAGCAATTTATATATAAAATATAAATAAGGTTTAATAAATATAAAAATGCTATAAAATTGCTATCTAGGTTCTTTAAAACGCTTGGGGGAGGTGGCTAGAATCGGTGACGACGGAATCGCAATAGCTTTTGTCGTTGGCTTTCCCGTCGGAGTTTCAAAAGCTTTACAGATCTCCCGAAATCATGGCTTAGAATCATCAATCAAGGAAGCTCGAGTAATGCTGGAAAGTGAGATGCCACGCGACTATCAGATTTGGAAAACTGAAGCGATGTGTGGTGAACTAATTACCGAACAAAACTCATCCGATATAAAATATCTATCGCAAATCAACTCCTAAACGGCCAAGGTCTTATGCAATTTATTCGCACGATAGATAAAAGACGTAGGAAAGATAATTTATATAAAAATCATCAAAATAGTACAGACGGTTTTAAAAGTACAGAAGACTATATAGCTGATTGTGAAACATATGATTTTATGAGCGATGGCCAGAAGGAAAAAATAGAATTTTTGCCCCAATTAAAAAAATCATCAAATTATCAAGATTCATATGAAGCTCTTAAAAGTGATTTTTCTCAGCTATTAAATGATGAAGAATCTAATTCTGAGTATGTAAAACTAGATATTTTTTAATTAAGACTTGTTACAAAACTAAAGGTAATTAATTCGGTTTAAAAAAATGTTTAAAATAATGAATGTTTAGATTTAAAATAAAACTTAATAAAAAAAGAATTGAGATTTTGAATATTACTTATATGTTAAAATATGAATAAGAATAATTTAATGTCTGCTAGAATTCACAAATATAGTAAGGAAACTCCAACTGAATTGGAATTGCAAATTGCAACCTTCTTTAATGAATTGCAAAATACCAATGATATGAAAGATGTCTTGAGCGAACTTTTGATTGCTGGAGACAAAAAATGCGAAGTTAATGGAAAAACTGTAGATATGAAAGAAGATGAGATACTAGCACTATGTTTGAAGAGAAAGGAAATATTTTTAAACCAAAATATTTTATTAGAATTAGAAAGCTCCAATTAAAATTTGTGATGACATTCATAGACAGCTTACAGATCTATTACGATTGGTAGATTACTGGGTGTTGATATTTGTTTGTATTGGTTGTGGTTACCCCGGTAACGCCATATAAATATTTCTTTGCTACCACCCGGCGCCCGTTGCTACGCAACGTTGGAACTGTGTTCGAGTGGGTGGATCGTCCGCAAAAAGTGAGCGCTATTACTAATGCTGTAATTGACCGAACGATCTCCGGGTCCAACGAGCTGTCGATAGAAGACTCGTGCTCGCTTTTGATTTTTGGTCCCCTCATATTGTTCGTACTCATAATTTTCGCGAAAGCTTCTCGTTCAGGCGGTGCAATGTCCTCATTCTACCTCTGTGGGTCGACACTTATCAAATCCTTGAAAAAATATCGTTTTAAATCATAAGAAATATATATTTGATAAAATAAACACATTTTATAAGTTAATTAGGCATTATTTAATAATCGAGCGGCTCGACGTTTAGCCCGCTCCTTTCGCCCAGGTCGGTAGCTATTTGCCTTTGGAGTAACCTTTGGATCCGTGGCCGCTGTCTCTCAGTAGGCCAGTTGGGCAGGGGCAAAGACAAGGGGGTATGTTACCGCTGCCCCTTCTTGACAGGCGGATAGTGCAACTTCCAGTCCCATTATCTGTGTTCTGAGGTTCTGATTCAATTGCTTTTCGTCTGCCGTAAGCCATTGATACATTAATTTGGCCTTCTTTGGGTCCACCCATGTGGTTTTTGTCTGCTGAATCTGGCGGGACAGCTGGACAATCTGGTCGTAAAGGTTTTTATTAATTTTCCGTGCGTGTGCTAGTTCCGTCTGTAATATTTGCAGGGGTTCCATTTCTG
This sequence comes from Schmidtea mediterranea, assembly GCA_022537955.1. Taxonomy (NCBI): domain Eukaryota; kingdom Metazoa; phylum Platyhelminthes; order Tricladida; family Dugesiidae; genus Schmidtea; species Schmidtea mediterranea. Next base: position 130,625,387 of record CM039679.1, read on the forward strand.
TAATAATGAATATTAATTTTTTGTTACTAATCCAGAATTAGTAAACATAAATTTGATTAAACATAAATTTGCAAACGTTACACTAAGAAGAAGAAAAAATTGAAATCTTAAACAACAAATTATTTATTAAGTTAAATTTCAAGTCTGTTAATGTGGCGGACAAGATTAAGGAATCCACAGTCCACAGAGCAACGGGATCAGAGATCTTTGAAGTATCTCTCCACCCCTTCGTCGACAGAGTAGCCCGGGTACGCGAAAACGGGCCGTTTCGTGTTTTGGATGCGACTAGCTCGGGGCATTGGATGATCATTGCTGCGACTATCCATTGTTCCGCCAGCATGACCAAGCGTGGGGCTGTGCGGTGGCGAATAACCATCGGTGTTGGCGATTCTGCCAGCCGCTATAAATTCTTCCACGTTGGCCAAGTATTGTCTGGCCCAGATCAAGTGAGAGTCGACCCGGCGTTGGGGGTCTTGGAGGCTTGCCAGAAGAGATCGGGCACGATCATGAATTTCCTGCGCCGGATTCTGACCGCCTATTTGTCCGTTTTGTATAACCGGTCTCCGATTATTCTCTCCGATGGTATGACGTTCCTTTGGGTTTCTCTTGGTTGGGTCACGTCGGGCTATTTTTCCCGCCAGACTCGTCGCCAGGCCTGTCGCTATTGATCGGCAACCTGCGTGGGGACACGGATAAAGGGTCCGGACATATCTACAATTTGATCACATTAATAAAATCTCCGACTTTTTAGCAAAGCGGCTAAAACGTTCTCAAGATAGTCTATGGGAAAACGAATTTCGATATGGGTTGATAACCTATTTGTCGGGTCCTCTTACTTGAAATCTAATTCAAGGCACCTATTTAAATTGCTATCATGAGTGTGAATTAATTCCATTTATACTGAATTGAACTGGGGTTAAATATTAATTGAAGGGGGATATTTGGTATACTTTTATTTAAACTAATATATTATAGAAAAAAATTATACAAATTTTGTTTACAGTAGCCAATTTGATTTTTGTCTCCTAGGTAATGGAATCGCTACTCCTAACCCACCTAAAGATTCACCCTATTTTACGGGAATTCTGATCGAGAGTAATTAGATCGTATCATATTTTATTTATTTATTAGGTTCCTTTATAGCGATTCCCTTCAGGTTATTACGGGGAACTTAATGAGTAATCATTTGAAATTCATCCCTCGGTGACAATCAATGTTCTTAAGAATAAAACAATCATCATCATTCGGGGGAATGTCAAACTACATGAATGCGAAAACCAAATAGTAATTAGCGTTCATTAATTGACATTAGATCCATAATTATTACTTTACGATTCGTCGAATTGAACCAAAATCATAAACCCAAGAAGTAATTTTTCTAATCCAAATAATGATTAACATTTATCTAAAGAATTAGCGGATATTAAAATAATTCTTATCATTTCGTTAAATTAAACTAAATCAAAAATCAACTAATGGATATTAAAGTAATAAATTAAACTAAATCAAAAAATCAAATTAAGTTAATCTTCATCAATTTAAGTCAACTTATGTTATTCTATTTCGGGTGCCTGATTTTGAGACAAAGAATTTATACTACGAGTGGCGGGTACTTTGTTACTGGGATGCAGTTGGAGTCTGGTATTTGAGTAAGTCGATTTCACGAACAACATTTTCCTTTTTTCATAAAGTCATTTTATCATTTGGAGCGTCTCTCCCGGCTTAACGGATCTGGTGGGATCTCTAAAGGTCTTAGCGAATTTGTAGACGAGAATGGCTTCATTTTCCTTTAGGCCCTAGCTACCAGGTGCATGGGCTATATGGGAAAGTTGACTCAACAAGGACTCATCCAACTACAGTATTGGTCAGGGTAATATTGCATTCGTGATAATTAATTCGATTCTGTCAGGACATCTATACATCGAAAATTAACGTGGGAAGTAGTGTTGCGAGATTACTCTTGGGAACTCAAACATAATTAATCATGAAATTTAATAAATTAAATATTACCCAAAGAATGGACCTTCGAGCTTAGACTTAGGCCCTCGTCTGGGACCTGAACCACTGATGCTTGATTCGTTTTATCCATTTTGTATTTCTATAATTAAGCTACTATTCCGGTTTGTTGGCATTATCTATATAGTATGGTGTGCCGATGGGGAGAATATGTAGGCGTGTCTACTCGCCCCGCTGGTGGAATCGATTGCTGCAGTAGATAGGTCGGTCATTATAATGTGCATGTGTAATTGATTTGATTTATTACTGCCAGAATCGTCATGCCTGAGAAATCCGCCGTAGGATTGGTGTGCATAGTATTTAATTCATGCGTGCCTGTCAACTCGGTAGTAACGCGTTGAATCTGAGTGATTGTGCCTATTTTTGACGTGGTGCAAGTCCAGGCAGCTGCGCCGAATTCTCATTCTTAGGCAGTCTCTAGCATTGTGGGTGTGTGTCACCTGTACTTGGGGTGCGTTCGCAGTTGCACTCGCATTACGCCGTGTGTGAGGATTGGACTATATTGATTTTTCTAAATGTCACAGCTTAATATCTGGTAGGTATTTTAATTCATTTACAATATTTATTTGCAATTTCAGTTTATCAATAGAGTCTAATGTAAGTTCGTCATATCTTTGATTAATTAATATCGATCCAGTTTTTAGGGATTTTTTGGGAATTGCTTGCTGATTCTATTGAGGACAAACTTTATCGGATTTTGGGATTTTATCTTTTCATTATTACTAGTCAATATTTAGACGAGATTTTAGTTGTTTATTCATGGGATTTTTGTAAGATTTCGATCAGGTTTGTTTTTGTTTTTAAAGTTTAATTTGATAATATTATTAATTAAGGTTCCTTTTTTTGTCTTTAGACGGATTTTTTGGTTAGTTATTTGTTAAAGAATCTTATCAGGTACTAAATTATAAATAAAATTTTATCAACTAAGTTTTTAGGCGAAAATTTTGTTATGTATTAGTGGAAGAAGTTAATCGGGTGCTAAATGCCTGTGCCGTAGCATTGCCAGTTAATGTTGAGCCGATTCTGAAAGGGGACTTTGGCTATTTGTGCGAATATTATTTGGGAGAAAATTTATTTCTGATTTTATATTTTTCTTGTAAGCTAATGGAAATTTGTATGGTTGTGAAAAAAAATGGTTTAGTTGATGTTAATATGGGGCTCTCTACTACTTGTTTATTAACCTATTTTCTTATTAGATTTCCCTGATTCCAAATTTTGGGTTAGGGTGTCTTGTGCTCGATCAATTGGGTTCTAGGCTCAGGACAGAAGCTATGTGATGGTTATTATATAGTATGGAAATTGTTCTAACAACTAAATGGACTCAGTTAGCATTCTCATGCAGGTTTTCGATGTTGATTCACCATTTGGACTGTCTTTTGGATCTCAATTCATGGAAATTTTCCTTTGCTGGTTAGTTAATCTGACCCGTTGAATATAATAAATTTTCCTCTATCCGATCGGGTGTCTTGAACTTTATTTTATTTGATTACTATTTTTCAAACTATATGGCTAGTTAAGTTTACCCATAGTTATTTCGCGTTTCGGGTGTTAGTTAATTCATTATATTTCTGGGTGGACTATTGGTACGAAGTTCTAGATTCTATTGGAAGGGTATTGGCGGGTTCCTTACTGATTTAATATCTTCCTTTAATAATGGGTTTTTATTAAAACTCTCATATTCAGTATAGCGTTTACTTAATAAATTTATTGCTCGTACTTCGTCATAGTTTGATCATAGCAACGATTTTATTTTAATTTTTCCGTCACCTTCCCCTTCATTTGGCCTTAGGCGCATTTGTGTTTATATTATTTTTAATGAGTGCCCATTGATTTTGAGCCGTGTGTAAAATGGTTTACGTCGATTTTACAGAAAACGAGAGACGAGGAAGTAGCCAAAAGACCACTTTCTTATCCCTCCTTTCTTCTATACGGGGTAATATTGCCGTTCCACCTCCTGCGTTCCGCACGCCGGGCCTTCACGGACACGAATCATTGGCGATATTCCACGCACTTACACGAATTCGAATAATATGTCAGATTTTATTAACTTGTGATGTGTCTTTGGCTGTGGGCCGGAAAAATTTCGACAAATATAAAACAAAATTTTATGCGTTATAAATATTTTATTAAAATAATAATATAAATTACCCAATCCAAGCATAACAAATTCATCATAAAACATCACCCTCCCCATGCCGACACCCAAGCAGAGCTCGATCGAGGTTGCGAGGATGCGACGTGGAGAGAGCTTTGAAATAAACAAAACTCTCACTCACTTCGTAACAAAACTAAGAATGATTTTCAAGTTTCAAAAACTGATTTAATGATTAAAATTGTGTAAAAATGAATCGGTATATATACCTATTGTACGACCCTAACCTTGCGTGTTCTTTTTGATTTAGTAAAACAAATTTCGACCTTGGAATTTTCTGGTATATTCTAATCTTTAATTTTATTATTTTGAGATTTTATTTGACAATTTTTTTCTTTAGATTTTTAATTGAATTATTTCTAATCCAAATTATTTGATTTTTATTTCATTTTCATGAAATTTCTCATTTTTTATTAAATTATCAAATTTGGTCAAAATTATAGGGTTTTCGTGTTATGTCTATATTTATTTCGTGCGGATCTTGTTGCATTTTGTTATTATTTTAATTTATTTTTGTGTTTATGATTTTATATTTTATTGTTTTCTCTCTCATTTTGATAGGGTTAATTGGTGTTTTAATAGGTTTGAATTTAAATCTGCATGTTATATTTGCATGTGTGTTACCGATTCATTTAAACATTTACAATCCCGTTTGTGTTCTGGCCCAACACGATTATTTGAATATGGGGAATCTCCTCCTGATTCTAATTATCTTTTTCTTGGTGATTATGTTGATCGCGGTAAATTTTCTCTCAAACCCTTTGTTTGTTATAGGCTTATAAAATCAAATTTCCTGAAAATTTCTTTTTACTCAGAGTAAATCATGAAAGCGCTGCCATAAACAAAATTCCCACAACCACTAAACCATGAGTGCTATTACGGGTAACGAAAAGAAGAAGAATTTAATATGTTTCTTGTGTGGGGAAAAGGGATATTTCTCAAGACACTGCAGCCGTCAGGAAAACTACAGAAGGAAAAAAAATTCAAAAACAATTCGATGCAAAAAGTAAAATTTATTCCAATAAAAATTCAGGGAAGTCAAGCCAATGCTTTGGTCGATTCGGGCAGTTCCCAATCAATTCTTCATAAAAAATGGTATTGTGGTAAATTTGTTTCGAGCAAATAGATCGTCACAGTACAAGACCGAAAGTTAAATTGCCTAGAGTCTTCGCCAGTTCATTTTGATAATCAAGAAATTATAATTGATCTATCATGACTCGTGGTGAACAAATGTCCACTGGGCATAGACATGATTATTGGCATGGACGCAATAGTGAAAATGGGCTGAGTTCATAACAGAAAAACCGGTGTTACCTTCGGAGACTCAATATCGCTGGCAGCATCCGAGCTTCAAAATAACCACATCAATGACGATAATTTTGATACCGCATTAGGATATGATGCTTTTGAAGATTCCGCATTCGTAGATACTGCTTTTTGAGATTCTGCTTTAAGAGATTCCACATTTGGAGATGTCGCTTTTGGAGATGCTGCTTTAGGAGTCTACCTGGAAATTGATCAGAACATTGTTGAAGACGCATCGTGGCTACGAAAGAAAAACGATCATCTGCACATCAACGTTGCCGAGTTGGCGGTTGTTCTAAGAGGTATCAATCTTGCAGCAAGATGGGGCCTAAAAATCCTAATCATTATTACGGATTCCGCTATGGGTTTCAAATGGGTTTATAATGTTCTGGTGGGTTCTGGGTTTCGATATTTTGAAACTATATGGTTGTTACCCAGACAACCCCATACAAATGTCTTTCGATTGCCATTCGGCACCCGTTGCTAGGCAACGTTGGAACTGTGTTCGAGTAGGTAGATCATCCGCAAAAAGTGAGCGTTATTACTAATGCTATAATTGACCGGACGATCCCTGGGTTCAACGAGCTGCCGATAGAAGGCCTGTGCTTGGTTTAAATTTATTAGATCCCTTACTAAAGGTATTTTCATTGTGGTGATTACTACAGATTTCCACTTCGGATCTGTCGATTGAGTTGGGTCGAATAACACTATGAACTATTACTTATATCATTTATTAAATAACACAATATGTTCACAAATTTAGATCACGTTCTGCCATTTTGAGCCACCCGACGTTTTGCGCGCTCAGTTCTTTTTTTTTTTTTTTTTTTTAAATTGGTTTTTATTCATTTGCTGCCTTTCGGCCGACTGTGCGAGCGAGGCTCAGCACTTCATACTATTTAGTTTTTTATTCTACTTTCACAAAACTGCAACGCAGATGAGATATCCGCATTGCCTCATAAACATACTTTACACAAGACTAAAAGGTGGAGGAATAGCTTCCTTTGTATATGATACATGCTCCCGGTATATGTGATAGCATGCAATCACCGCATTTGGGCATGTTATCTTGGCCAGAGATATGATCTCAGTCTTTGTCAGTCCGATTTTAGAGAGAGGGGCATTATTCTTCTTATCCCATGTGCCCAGACATCCAATCACTATAGCAGATATGGTGGCCGTTTGATTAAAAGCCTTTCCGATCTGTAAGGATAGATCCTTGTACTTCACATAGTTGTTCTCTCTTGCTTTTTCAAAGCCTTCAACCGAGTCATAGGGTACTTTTAGGTCCAGAACATGTATATCTTTATTCCGTTTGGACCTAATTACCATGTCAGGTTTAAGCTTTGTTGGAATTGAGACATATTTGGGGGATTTTTCCACATCTATCTCAAAGCCAATTTTTTCAAGGAAGGCAACTATGCTAACTAGTACATTTTCATGCTTAACCCTTCGAGCGTTTGGTTTTGCACGACAGTGATTGAAAACGTGTGTCTGGGTCTCCTCATCAAGATGACAAAGCCTACATTTTGTGTTAAGATTATATTTTAGACGGGATGCACTGTAATTAAGATTTAAGATGTTATTTCTTGCACGCACCAAGAAGCAGTACTGTGCATCATTAAGGGTATCACTGGGTATTAGGTATTTAGCAGTGATACTATCTCCAATAGAGGCTGCAATGCGTCCTTGTACTTTCATCTTGTACCATTGCTCGGCATAATGGAGACCTACAAAGTCATGGAGCTCTTTAGAAAGAGTGTTAAGGTTACGATGATCTATATAAGAGGTACGCTTTTTGTAGACCATTTCAAGAGAGAATTTATCTTCAACGAATTTTAAGGAGATGCATATACTGAACTTTCTCTTGAGAGCCAGTGCTGATTTTTGGAATTTCACAAAGAAAGAGGTGTTGTGAAATTCCTTGCTGATCTCACAATTCATCCATTTCAGACCAGCTTCAAAGCTTTTACTTCCTCTAGAATGGGCAAGTTCAGCTATCACCATATCTCTAAAACCGAGATTGGAGGAGTGGAACAGTCTTGTTATTCCTGTAATGCTCTGAATAAGATATTCATCGATAGTAGCGGTAATACCAAGACCTCCCATTTTGCAGTGAGTATATAGGAAATAGTTATTAAGGGCCTGGAATTTATCTCCAATCATTGTTTTTAGCAATCCCTTACTTTTTTGATCGAAACCCAGCTGCTTTTCGCGTCTTTGTGTAATTCGATTCCTATCACAGTCAAGGATTCTATGACCGATGATGCAGTTGCGTAAGGAGAATATAAGCTTGGAATGAATAAATGTTTTGTATGCATTCAGCTTTTGTGATGGATGCAGATATGACGTAAATAAGGATTTGGTTAGTGCCAGTGCAGAGTTAAGTCGACTATCAATATCTTGATTACGTTTGTAAGAGAAGTCAACTCCGAGATATCTGTACTTGTTATTTTCAGATATAGTTAGTATTTCTTCATCATATAGGTGTAGTTTTTTGTTAACTGAGCTAGCACTATTAATTGATAAATATCCCGATTTTGACGGTTTGAACTTTAGGTTTGCAAAGCCCGCCAATTTCACAGTGTTTTCCAAGGTTTTCCTGATTCCTTGATAAGAGTCCGAGAGAAGAACCAAATCATCAGCATATGCCAAAATACTGATGTTTAAATTGTGTAAGAGAAAGGGGTGGTTATCCAAGATAGATTTTAGGATGTAATCAATTGACAGGCAGAAGAGTGTCATTGATAATGGACATCCCTGTTTAACTCCCTTAGTAATTGGGACAGGTTCAGACAAGGTTCCTTGGCAGTCAAACATAGTTCTCACATCCTTATATAGTTCTTTAATTAATGTAAGTGTCTCATTCCTCAGACCCATGCCAGCCAGTGTGTACCATATCAGGTCATGAGGCAGCGATCCAAAAGCATCGGTAATATCCAGCCAAACGATGTGTAGTTCAGTTTTACATCGTTTAGCATGATCAATTGCTATGTGGAGAGTTGCATTATGTTCGGCACATCCGTCAGGGACACCGATCGCTTTTTGGTTTTGGCTAATAAGGGTGCCACTCCTTATCCAATGTAATAGGCGATTATTTATAAGGGTCGTAAATATTCTATAAGCTGTGTCCATGATTGCTAGAGGTCTCCAAGAGTTAGCTTTGAAGCTCTCGGATAATTTTCCAGGTTTTAGGATCATGACAGTTCTGTATAGCTTCCATCTCTGTGGGCTTATCTTATTTCGAAGTACACAGTTACATGTCGCAGTTATAAGCTCATGTTTTGGAGAGATCTTTTTCCAATCTCCACCTGTTATGAGATCCATTCCCGGGGCGGAGCTATCCAAGTTCTTCATGATGTGCGAGAGATTTTCACAATCAGTATATGTATCAGAGTCTACATCCCTATAGAAAGGAAGTTTTATTGGTGATGTATTTGACATAGGGCAGTCTTTGCTTGCGAATGTTTTCAGGAACTTGGCCATTGCCGGTTTATGATCTATTTCATTGTTTTCCCATATTTTCTCAATTTCTATTTTTTGATTGATTTGGAATTTTAGTCTCTTAACACATAGAAGTTCTGCCGCTTTTTTCTTTTGTAGATGTATTATATCTGACTTTGGTTTATTGTCCTTGAAATATTGTTTCGGGTTTATTCTTCCGTTGATTCTTTCAATTTCGTTTAATAATTCTTCACAGGAGATTGTATCGAGGTTCAATTGGTATATCAAGTCCTCTATTAGTATTCGGTAACTCCTGACATCGCTCTCAGGGAATTTGGCACAGTTATACTTTCTAATAATTGGTCTCATTGCTTCTTTCATCATATTTATATCAGGAATGTCAATTGGTATATCTGACATTAAACATTTTAGAAAGTGGCATACATAAAAAGCAGACAGGTTTGCTTCATGGCATATAGGATATTCCATTTCAGTAAGTGAGAAATGTAGATCATCAAAAATATTCTGTACATTTAGTATGGTTTTGAGGATATCCGTTGCCAGTTCGAGGTGCATGGTGTGGCTATCATCCGCTGATGGATCTATAAATAATGCAATTCGCTTTTTCTTGTTTAAGAAAAAGAATGACCAAGAAGAAGAGTTGTTGTGTATTGGCAAGATTATCTCGTTCCATCTGGCAAAGTCTTTGAAAGGGAAAGTTTCAAAGAAAATCTTGTAGTTGCACTGGATCAAAGCATTGCAGGTATAAGGATTGATGAAGATGGTTGATGATTTAATAGCTGGCCGGTGCTTATTGGGTCTGTCCTTGGGTGTTGCCGGAGGTATCGTGTCCCGGTAAGCCAACTGTGCCGGGGCGAAGACCAACGGATAAGTTACCGCTGCTCCTTCTTGGCACGCCGACAGTGCTGTTTCCAGACCTTTGATTTGAGTTTTTAGGTTTTGTGTCAGTTGTCGTTCACTAGCTCACCCTTTTTGCGCTGCCTTCATTTTCTGATAGACAATCTTCACGCCTTTCGGTTCGATCCAGGTTCCCTTGACCTGCTGGATCTCCCGGGTGAGTTGTAGGAGCTGTTGTTGTAGTTCCCGGTTGACGGCCTGGGCCTTGTCTAACTCCAGTTGTAGGAAGGGTGGTTGACGAAAATTCATTTCTGGAACAAAATAAGATTTCATAAAATCGGTTCTACAACCATAAGGAATTAATCATTTCTTAACTTGTTAATAGGACATCAGAAAATACTTATTTTTTATCCTCCGGTAAGCTGATCAAATAAAGCAATATTACAACATAAAATTTATAGTAAGGTGCCTGAAACAAGAAGACAAACAGCTTTATTTTAAACATTCCATTAAAACTCATGCGCGTTAATAATGCTCATAATATTCTTATCTCCTCTTCTTGATATATCGCTCCCTCGCATATGAATGTTCACGGCAGATTTCGGTAGCTCTATCTTCCTCCCTCATCTCCCTCGGCAGGACGTATCGTGGGACTACCACGTTCATATCGGTCATTCGCTCCTGGAGCTTAGGGTCATCCAGCTCATAGGAAACATTGTATTGCCGGGCATACTCGTCGGTACTGGGTATCATGCCGGCCGCAATATCTTCGTTGATCCTTCGCAGATGTCGCCTAGCTTGCTCTACTTGCCGATTCATCTCGGTTTGATGTCTTTCGAGGCGCGCCAGTAGGCACTCGGCCTGTCCTCGCATCTCCCTCGCCGGGTTTCTTCCTGGCTTTCTTTTAATTGCTACGTATGGGAGATCAACTTCGTCGGAGTCCCCTTGCGTGCCAGATCGGGTTTCGCGCACCAGAGAGATAGAAAATCCCGCGTCCCACATCGCCTGCCTGCATCGGGCAGCCGAGTGAGAAAGGCACCGGGCTATGACTTGGGATGCGTCGATCCACGAGTCTTCTAGAAATAAGAAAATCATCATTTACACCTTAATATCCGTCAGGTTATTCGTTTCTAAGTGGATTTTAGGTCTGGGTAGGTTAATGGGCCTTATGCGGGTCGTTCTATGTCGGGGATCAAACTCATGGGTAGGGTTTTCCGAATTTTTACAACTCGTTGGTAGTTGTTCAGAGTCCTTTATATACTCACGCCATCTGTGATACTGCGGGGTTTATTCCAATTTTATGAATATCTAAATTAATATAGTTTAAGATAAAGCGTCAGTTGGACGATTCGGTTCTACGAGGAACTTAATGATCACTGAGCGCCAAAAATGCTAACACGTTTAAATGAATATAATCACAATCGTCTATCTGTCTAAACTCAGTTTACCCATAAATACTAATCAATTGTCAAACATTTAAGTCTAAAACGATACTGTACATTTTATTCAAAATTATTTGGTCGTCAAAATTCGATTTACTTATAACTACTAATGACTAATAAATTTTGAAATGACACTTATACGTCTATGTAGATACCTTTAACTAAAATCATTTATTTCGTCAAGTTTAATTTACCTATAATTACTACTAAATTAATAAACCTTTGAACTTAAAATGATATTCTTAAAGTTATACCGATATTTTTAAGCAAAATCGTTTACTTATCGGAGTTCGATTTACCTGTAGTTATAAATGAAACAAGAAACATGAGGGTTATAATGACATTCATAATTTTATGTAGATATCTTTATTCGAAACTGTGGTTTATCAAAGTCACTTTGCAACTAGCAATATTTATTAAACATTTGGATTTGAAATGCTATCCTTATATATTTATAGGTATTCGTACTCTAATTCACTTATCCATCAAAGTCAACATATTTACAATTGCCAGTAACCAATGAGTAATTGGATTTTGAATTGATGTTCGGATTTGTATGTCGATAATTTTACTCCAAATCTTTCGTTTAACAAAGTCAATCTACTTGTAAATTACAAATAATTAATATCTATTTGGGTTTGAAATGATTTTTATAATTTTCATTTAGATGATTCGACTCAAAGTTCTCCATTTATCAAAGTCAATATGCTTGTAAATTATTAAAATTATTAATAATCAATACATAACAGTTACTCATGCTGATGGTTCAGTAAATGTGCTTTAATTATGATAGAGGGTTACTTTAATTTTTCTTTACTCGTTTCCGTCGGGAATTGTACAAACATCAAATCTCGAATTCAGATTAAAATATATTCGGCATCATCGAGGACCTACAGGGAAGGACTCCTGACATCTACCAACGAATTTCAAATATTCACAGGTTATTTAGATCATGGTCGGTGGCTTAAGCATTGATCGGCCGGTAAGTCCGCAACTTGTTTCCTTTATGTTTGTTATTTAATTAATTATAAGATGGGGAAATATTCTTCAAAAACAGATTGTCTGAGATAATTAGCAAATTTATTAAGTCTAGCAAATATTGTCTTCGAGCTCTGATTCGGTTAGTGTCTGTGTCCAGAATGGTTTGCGGATTGGGTCATGTGGCTAAGGCTCGGAAGATACATTAAAATCAAATAACGAGAGTTCTAAGATTTACCTGCATGGGAAGGTCGGCTAGTACTCGCGATGTTGGAATCCTTGCATTCCTGGCGTTTCCTTGAAATCTGCTCGGACATTCGGGACATGATAATTAATGCAATGAAATGAACTATCCTCCGTCTAGCTACTTCTTATACGGATTGTGTGCATAATGATGGATGCATAGTCGTGATATGTGCACACCTCCTCGACCGCGTGTAGGTGTGTATCCACAGTTGTTTTGGCTCGCTATACTTCCTGGTTGTTGGCATGTCCCTCTCAACAGTATGTGGTTGTGTGTCTGCACGCCATATGTTCGTATCGATTACCCTTTTAGAGAATGTCAACATTGACGTAAATATTATTCTCCATATAATTGGTTCACTTAATTCCCAGATGATTCCAATTCATTCAATAATTTTGGGGGATTATAGCGAAATATTTTTGAATGAATTGTTAACATTGGATTCACCGGTAAGATTTTTTATTTGAATCATTTGCTTACTGATAATTTTATTATTAGCGTTAGTGGTATAATTTGGTCACTTGAGAAGAAACAATTTCGATTTAATTGTCGCAACCACTCGGGTTGATGTAGAAAATGAATTATTGGTGGTAAACTTCCTTCTAAGAAATTAGTGGATTTGCTACACACATGTATTCATGGACAGATGATTTTATGATTGTTATACCATTAGTAGCTAGTTTGGGTAGTATATTGTCAGCCTCAGACGGTCCAAATTCATGCCAACCTCGTGATCTCAGGTCTACGCAGTTAATACTATTTCCTCAGTATCTCTATCAATCGTGATATATTGTTTTTGTTGATTGGTATTTGCTTCTCAATTAAATGTGTGTTGTTGAAATTTGTCGTGGATTTTTTCTTTTTATCATTGTTATTCGTCATATTCCATCTCTTAATTAGAGACCTCAGTGCTTAAGATCGACGCATGATTCTATCTAGTTTAGGGGCCTACTCCATAGCAAAACACACTATTAAGTTGTGATGGATTGCCAGACTCATTATTCGAATAGGTCGGTTGTTTACCGATTCATTTAAACACTTTACAAGGCCGTTTGTGTTCTGACCCAACAGTTCTTTCAAGAAAGAGGAAAACCAACACCAGCAGTAACTCTAAGCGGGGGACTTGGTATAATCAAACAGATGCAGGTGGAACTCGGTTTAGATCTGAGAGTAGAATTCGTTATATCAGAGAGAAGTCTGGCCGATACTCTACCACGGGTACCCCTTACTTGGATGAAAGCGCGCCCACCGCTCATCGCCAAAATTATATATCTCTTGTAACAAAAATGTACGAGAAGCACCACATCGGCATTAACTGAACCCTGTACTTGGCCAAGAAACTCGACCCATTGACAACATATGAAAAGGCAAAAAACATTGTCAACTCTTGTAATACATGCAAAATATTCGACCCGGCTCCAATAACGTGTGAAAAGGGTGCATTGGAAATAGATGAAGAGTGGTCTTGTATTGCTGTCGACGTCACTCACGTGAATGAGAATATTTGTCTACCTATAGTATACTGTGGACCAAGTAGATACTGCTTGTAGAAAAACCTTGCCCGTGACGATTCTGCGTCAGTATGTAGCTCCTTAAGTGTAGTATTCTCAGAGAAAAATCATGCGGAAGAAATCTTGACAGACAACGGCCAAGTTTTCGCTCTCTATATTTTAAAATCTTTTCTGACGCTTGGAGCGTGAAGATAATATATCCCTGCGCCTATAGTTAATAGGGGAGCGGTATAGTAGAAAGAAATCATAGAATCGTTAAAGGAATAGTCGCGAGAACAGGTTCGGACCCAATAAAAGCAGTATTTTATTATAATATATATCCATATTCAAGTTTAGACGATAAAACTGTGTCCTAAAATTACATTCCGGCCGGAAATAGAGAATTCCAAAGTCTCTTTTAGGTGATACGATTCCGGGTCGTTGTAATGATAGCAAGGCTGATCCAGTACGAGGTCCGTAGCCAAGTGTTTGTGAAGCCACCGAGCGCAAAATGCAACATACCACGTGAAGCTGGAAAAGTCACTAGCATCAACTTCCCTAACAATATAGAAGTTGATGGCACCCCAAAGCATATTATTCACCTGCTTCAGATTACCTAACCCCGAGATGTTGCCAAAAAACTGAAAGCAGAGTACGAAAACAATCTTCCCTCTCCAGTATTCAATACTCTACCTGTTACAAGAGCCGGAAGAGTGCACAAAACCTCCGAGTGGCTGAAGGATTTCGAAACTGATCCAAAGATTACGAGGACATGTAATGATGTTGCGTAATGATGTTCTGACTAGTCGTGGATGCATGCGGGAGAGCAAATCTATTACAACGTATGTGGGAAATTGTCGTGATTGTTCCCGCATATTACGTTGCGGTAATTTAGGCAATCCTTTATGATTGGCATCAAATAAACTTATTGCCTTCGTCTATTTATGGATTTTCAATAACCAATTATAAATAATTCATATGAGTATTGACAACAATCACAGTTCGATTCTTGTATATTCATCAATAATCCTAATTAAAATACATGTATCTTTCAAATATTATCAAATAATTCATGTATAAAATATATATATAAAACACTTTGTGTATACGACATGCGTGTAATAATAATATTTCCTAGGTTGATTTCCTAGGAAATTGAAGGACACAAAAAAATTAAAACAACACATTGAAATTTACTTTATTTTAATGCTATTTATTTATTTATAAATTGTCCATGTGAGAAGCATGGATTCTCCTAATCTATTCCACACACTTGCAGCGATTTTCTTTGTGCTTGGTTTATGGTCATTGCAAAAGCGAGTCGCGTCAGAAACTGTAAACGTTTAAATTCAAATGGCATATCTGTTGGGACCATTGGAATGCGTCGTAACAGTAAATCTTCCCTCCTTGAATTTGTCATTCAAAATTTGTCATTCAACTGACATTTTTCTCAATTTTATTTTACTGAAAGTCTCGTATCGTTACATAGTTGTGGTGGATTGATATTTCGGAGAAGAATGATAGACACTCCGATTTTTAATATTAAAATGTGCGATGGAATACCTGGCAAATCCAGTAAATCCAAGAATTTCATTGGGTAATTGACAACTTCATCTTGATTCATCACGGTATCGATGGATTTATATGTTGTCGTTTCGCATAGTATTCCATTTTGAATTTTGAAATTGATGGCATTCACATCATTGTTAGTAGCGGCTAATATAGCAAACACACTGAGAAACTGATGATTTTTTTAATTTTGCGTGATATTTGTGGAAACGTTTTTGAATCAATTTGTCTTTAATTGATGCCATCTTACAAATGTTTGCTGTCAATATAATACATTGTGTATATCTGTCAATTGCGATCTTCTCATTCTTAATATCCAGCAATTGTTTTGCGAAACGTTAGGCGGATGCATTATTTTGTAGTTGAGCACGCATATTCGTTTTCCAAGTTAATTTCTTTACATTTCGCCATAAAACTGTTGGGCCAGCACACAGATAGCCTTGAGAATTGTTTAAATGCATCAGTAATACAGCACGACAACCCAGCACCAAGATAACTTAAAATGTAACATACAACACCAACTAAACATTTTAAAATCTGAGAGAATATAATTAAATATAAAATCAAAAATATAAAAGTAAAATAAAATAAATACAAAATGCATCAAGAACCGCACGAAATTTACATAAAAAATAACATAATAACAAGAAAATTCGACCGTAGAATGACCATTTATATATAATTAAAAATTAATGAATTAAATGAATAAAAATAAAATATTTTTTGGTTGAATAAATTTATTTAAAAATGTTAAAAATAAATTACCAATTTAAATTAAGAAATTAATAAAAATCTAATTTAGATAACACAAATAATTTCAAGGTCGAATTTTGTTTAATCGCAATAAAATTAACACGCAAGGTTAAGGCCAAATTTTAGGTATATATACTGACGTGTTTTCACAAATTAGAAAGCACAAGTAATAGAACTAAAATTAAACTAAATATTATTCGACAGTATTATGTCTAACTTGGTTAGAATTTCAATTTTCCGTCTCACTGGGAGACCGGTTGTATTAGTGTACACTATAGCACTTATTGATTGGAATTTTTATTAGAATTATTAATGGATGGATTATCAATGGAAATTTTAATGGATTATCAATGTATTAGGTTACGAATTTTTAATTTTTATTAGATTACATTACGAATTATTAATGGATGGATTATCGATAGATTAGGTTACGAATTTTTGATGAATTTTTATTATATTACGAATTATTAATGGAATTATGTTACGAAATTTTAATGGATTGGAATTTTTAAGGGATTATGTTGCAAATTTTTATGGATTATGCTGTGAATTGTTAATGGTAAATTATTATACAAATTGTTAATTTTCAATATATGATTTTTGATGTTGAATTATGCTATTATGAATTTACAATATAGGATGAATTATGGATTATTAATTTCTATTATATGTTTACAAATTTCCGAAAATTGTTTCATGCATTCGAGACTTTTACCCAATGGATCTGGTAATTTTCATTTACTCCTTTTTCGGCCCACAGCCAAAACATAACGCAAGTTAGAAAATAAAACATACTATCGTAAATCGTGTAAGTGCGTGTACAATCGCCAATGATTTCGTGTCCGTGAAGGCTCCAGCGTGCTGAACGCAGGAGTTGGAACGTCAATATTATCCGTATATAAGGGAAATTGGAGGGTAAATGAGTAGTCCTTTGGCTGCTCCTTCATCATCCGTTTCCTGCAAAATCGACAAAACTTTTGAATAACAATCGGCTCAAATTCTCTAACACCGAGTAGTCCAGTGGGCATTCATTAATTATGAAATGAACATACATAGATCTTAAGGACAAAGAGAGGGAATGGATAGTGGGGAAAATTACGAAATCGTTGCAACAGTCAAAATGAATAGCCATCGGAAAAAGATTAATCCGAACGACCAAAATCATAAAAATAATGTTTTTAAATAAGTATTAAATAAATTATGTTAAATTGAAACGAAAAATATGGGCAGAACGCTGCGCAAATTTTTGGAAATAGTTAAAACACTTATCATAAAAAACTGTAAAATAAGGGCGGAACGCTGCTCAAATTTTCCGAATCGATGAAAATACTTTATCGAAAACTACAGAATAAGGATAAAACCGTAAAATAAGGGCGGAACGCTGCAAAAATTTTCGAATTAACATAAATACTTTATCGAAAACCGGAAAGATACAGATGGATTACAACTAAATTTTTATACAAGAAAAATATGTTATAAAGCTGAGGAATAATGAAGGATCCCTAGTAAAGACTTGATAATAATAATGATAATAGTAAGGATAATGGTAATTATAATAATAATAATAATAATAATAATAATAATAATAATAATAATAATAATAATAATAATAATAATAATAATAATAATAATAATAATAATAATAATAATGTTGAGCTCAGAGCCAAAATTAAAACAAAATTACAAAACCAATTTAAACAAAAAAGTGAAAATTGTATAAGTAAAAACAAAATAATTAATGTCGTTTGGAAATTGTCAATATGGCTGCCGTAACATAAACACGCACCGCAAGAAGAGACCAAAAATAAAATAAAACATATTAATTAAAACAAATTAAAAATATAACAAAAATTAAATAAAACAAATAATTAATTAAAATTCGGAAAAATGCCTACAGATGCAGAAAGAAACATACGAAAAATAAAATAAACTGCCAAAACCTTGCAAAATAAGGTTTAAAAAAAACACAGGCAGAAGAGGCGACCAGAAAACAAAATATTGGGGTTAAAAAATAATATTGTAAGAAAATAATAATAAAAATAAAATCCAACAATAAAATATTAATATATCAAAAAATAAAGAAAAATATATAAAAAATTACAAAAATATTTTGAAATTAATAAAATAATTAAAAACCCCGAAAAATCGCGAAAAATCGCCCATTGGTCGCACACAGGCACAAAAATACTTTATATACGGCAGTCATTTTCATAATTTCAGACAGAATTTTAACAGACTTACAGACTTACAGAATTTTTAGACATTCTTAGATAAACCTTGAATCACTTGTAGTCAAAATTTTTATGCCAATTTATGCCAATTTTTCAAATCTAGTTGCATGACTGTGGATTGTAAGTATTGTTTTCTTGTATAAATATATATTTCGAAGTCTTGTTACTTTGATTTTATTCTGGATGGTCGTGGAATCTTTTGGTGCCACTGACAAGTCCCCCTAAAATCTTATTTATAATAAGTATTTCAATAGCAGTTCATGGGACGGATCTCGTGCCGGCTGGTGAGTGAAAACCTCTAGTTGAGCTCGCGGGTCAAGCCTCGTTGACGCCTCGGCAGTCCGCAGTCGGGTCTGGCAATATGCACAGGACCGCTACGCAGGGCGCCGTTGTATAACTCGAGGCGGCTGCTGAAAAGTGGCCGGAGCGAGTCGGAATAAAATTCGGGAAGTGCGACTTTAGTTAAGGGGAATAAAGTTTTGTAGGGAAAATTTAAAACATCGTCAGGAAATTAATTGGAAAATCGAGTAGGAAAGGATAGGATAGTGTAGGAATGTAAATTTGAAAGTATTTTTCCAATAGTTGAATGATATGATCTGACAGAAGAGAGTAGCGTTTATTGAAGTGATCGCAGAGGGTTATAATTACTTAAAATCATGGGAAACGTACCGGGAATTAAGGAATTGTTGATCAAAATTTTAATATAGGGAAAAATAAATGTAAATTAGGAAAAATGTAGTCGATTCCGTGATTAAACAAATGAAATAGGAAATTTATCCAAAAATAAGGGAGGAACGCTGCCCAAATTTTTGAATTAACGTTATGAAAATCGAAATCGGAGAATTTGCTGCTCTTTTTCAGCGTTTTTCGAACAACTTAATGCAAAATCGAAGCAGGAAGAGGAATTTCGGAATGAATCAGTGCCTGGCTCTCGTGTGCCTTCTGAAGATATGCCTGTTTTCCAGATTAATGAAAGATTTCATGCATTGGAAAGAAGTAATGAGCTTCTGAACGGTAAGATGGATTCTATTGTTAATACTTTAAATTATCTTATATCTGATTTGAATGGTGGTTTTGACAATAATAATAAATTAAATTGTATTTTTAAAACTAGTCATGTTAAGGAACCTCTTTCAATTGTTAAGACTAATCTTGTTAGTGAACTTCCTTCAGCTCTTTTAGTCCAAGATAAGGTTCCTTGTCTTAAGTTATCAGAAGAAGATTTGATTAGGAAAATACCAACTAAAATTGCTCCTTCTAAGAAAGTTTCTAAAAAGACAATAGAGCATACTTCTAGAGTAAAATTTTCGCTATTTGTTAGAGTTTTAGACTCCAAAGAGAGGCAACAGTTTTTTAAGCTATTTCCCAATTTATTTGCTTTATTGAAAAGTAAAGAATCAGAAAAGAAATCTGAGGTGTTAAATATCGAGTTGACCAAAATTTCTAAAATAGATAATCCCCTAAATATAGCTGGATTTAAAAATTTCTTTTTTAGAAATAATAATATATGTTACAATTGATTTTTATAATAGTAGTAAAGTAAAATCTAAAATTACTAAAAACTTAAAAATCAAAACATCTTTAATAAACTCAAAGATTGTTAAAAATTACAATACGAATAAATTTATCCCTGCTTCTTTATAGATAAAAAAGTTTTTATTTGTTCTTTCAGATAAACTGGCTGAGACAACTAATATTAGTAATGTTACAGTCAGAGAGGAACAAATAAATAAAATAATTACTTTATTAAAAATTAAAAATAGCATACCCGACTATTTGGTTAAATCCCAAATTAAATATAAGGATGGTGATTTTTTAATGTTGGATTTGTTAAATAGTTTTGAGATCGAGGGTAAGTTGGGCCAAAAAATTACTGAACTGTCCCGTTCACAAATTAAAGAACTATTTAACTCATTCCCAGAAATTCAGGAACTTTTTTTCATCGAAAAAAAAAGTATAGATGAAAACCCTGAAAAATTAATTAATTTAATTAATAAATTTAAAATTGAAGAAACATTTCCTCAACAGATCTCATTTGTGGGGGGTAAATTTGTTAAGATTGATAAATTAAATGATTCTCAGTTTCCACAAGTGGAATCTGAATCCGATATCATGTTTAACCTTGGTTTGTTTAGTCTCTTTGGTTTATCTGAATATGATAATATTTTAAATTCTCTTTTATGTCAACCAAAGTCTCCAGAGAAACTGGTTGATATAATTTTTCATTTAAATTACCTAAATTTAAAAGGCAATTTTGATACTTCAACAAACGGAACTTATGAAAATTATGTTCAAAACTATATTGTTAATTGTTTGTTAATGCACTCAATTCTAGATCTTGAGACTTGTGCTTTCTTAAATCTTGATAATATTGAATTGTGGGCTCCAAAAATGATTGAATTGATTCCTTCTTCTTCCCATTATAGTTCAAGTTGTAAAGAAAAACTTTTGAAGCTCAAACAATGGAAATTGTCTGGTGAAATTGACAGAATCCACAATATTATTTGTCCTGAAACTATAATTGAAATCAATAACTTTCTTGGGGTGATTGACCAATCTTATACTACCAAATCCGACCAACTGAAATTTCTAACTAGTTTAGGTGAAAAAATTAATAACATAGAAATCGACAATGATGTAGATGATTTGGTTAAAGCAAAGAGAATGCTTTATTTTATTATTAGGGACAAAAAACGATTTCTAAATAAAGATAATTTTAACTATCGCATACCCTTCAATTGTAGAAAAATTTGTAGACTAAAAATGAGTGATTTCATAACTAAGCTCATTCAGTCAAATGAACTTTTTGATTAGCGAGAAGCAGTTGTAGACAATAATATAGACGTATCTCCTAATGAAAACTTAAATATCTTAATAGTGGAACCGGTCAATCCCACTCCTGACACAGTTATAGTTGGTCAGTTGGATACTTTCCCAACAGACATTGACGAAACTGAGCCAGTTACTATAGATAAACCTCTGAAAAAAATAACATCAAAACAAGCTGTAAAACCCAAGGCACAAAAATCTAAATGAAGGGAAGTGCCTGCATCAGTTTCAATATCTGTTCCAATCTCTGAAGAGACTGATGCAGATAGCACTATAATTAATTACTTTTTTCCTGAACGCGACCCCAAAATCTGGTTTACCGATGATGATATTGACTATTATCTTGAAAGTCACATTGGTAATCCAAACTTTGCACCGGTCAAATGTTTTATCGTCGAAATTTTAAGTTCGAATTGCAAAGACGAAATATTTCCAATGCCAGATAATCTTTTTAAAGCGCAAATAATATTATGCCCTCTTAACATCAATGAATCTCATTGGATCCTTTTTGTTTACTGTAAATTGACTAAAATTTCCTATTTTGTTGACCCAATTCTCCGTAAACGGCATAACCTTATTAATAAGTCAAGTGCACTTAAAATCACGATGGCTTTAAATAATCTTTTTGATCTCAAAGCTGCTGTAACCTTTCACCCCCATGATAACCTTGTTTACCAGGATAATAATTACGATTGTGGACCTTACATCTGCGCGTATGCTATGCTGATAAGCCAAGAATGGCAAACATTTCCCAACAACTTTATTGAAACAATACGTAAAAATGTCCATCGATTCCAAACTACTAAATTTCAGAATCCACCAAAAGTCTCTGGGGTGGTATAACGACACTGCCTATTTTTAAACGCTTCCAGAATGTAACAAGACCACCAAAAGTAGCACTTCCTTATAAAGCTTCTCTCCAAAATGAGAATTCCTGTGTACCTTCTTTAATAAAAGAATGGTTTAGTAATAAAAATTATATAACCGTATTGTCTCCTGAATTGACGTTGAATCTTATTGCACATAATAATCAATTTATAAGAGAAAACGTCACATTTAGGCAATTTACGAGAGTAAAGTATGTAATTGCTGTCATTCCAAACAACCCACACTGGTGTCTGTATATATTTTCCTCTGTATTCGAGCGCAGCTACATCTTAAACTTTCAAGGCAGAGTCTTAAATGAGAGACTTGTCAGTATTGGTGAAAGCATGACTGATTATCTGAATAAATTCTTCATTTCTACTGCGAAAGTCAATTTTATTGTTAATCATAACCAGACTCACTTCTCGTTTAGATCGGAAGATCCACATTTTTTTGCTTCTGCGTTTATTGAATTTCTCGAGAGATTCTTCTTTGGTAATATCCTTTTATTTACTAAAATCAATGAAAGTTTAAAATCATTTAAACTACAAATAACAAATGAGATCTGTAAAAATTTAAATTTAATTAATTTTTCAATTAATGATGAAATTATCACAAAATATTTTAAAAATTTAAATTTACCCAGCAATTTTATATTCCTAAATTCAGCAATGTGCACTGCTATTATGGATGATTGCACTCGCTATTTAAATGATTTTTTAAACTATGATAATATTATCAAAGCACAAGTTATATTCGCCATTGTAGCACCTCCAAAATTTCGTGAAATTATTTTTATCATAGACTACAACACTGATGAATATTACCTTTTAAACCCAACAACTCTTTTAGGAAATGATAATTATTTGTCTACTTGTAAGATTCTAAGAAATAAAATTAATGAAATTAGAGAATCACCTAATCGTGTATTAAATCTTGGTGAATGCCCACATGATATTCGTGGTTCAGGTTTAGTAAGCAAAATTCTGTTTTGTTCTTACATGTCAAATTATGCCAATGATTTGCCTTTAGTTGGTTTGAATTTAAGACAAATTGGTAATGTGGTAAGCTCCTTCCTTCCAATAGTTAGTGAAATAAAAAAAGTTAAATCCTTAGAAAATAATATAATTAATGAAAATCATAAAGAAAATGAAAATTTAAAAGAACGTAAAAATAAAATTGATCAACTTTTAATAAAAGTATTTAAAATGAATGTTGATGAAATCGTCGATGTAATTTTGGATCAAATTTCTATTAAAACTGTGCCAACACACAAACCTTACTTGGGCAATATAGAAAGAGTAGAATCTCAAATTAATAAAAGTAATTTAATTAAAAATTTCAACAGTGACATGAAAACCACTGTAAACACGATCATCAATGATGTAGATGTGGATGTTAGACCTAAATATGAAAACATTATAACGAATTTTGAGCACAAAATTCCTTTAGACCGAACTTGGGATAAGGTGTTTAAATTTTGTAATCGTTCTGATAAAAAACTTAAACTTAAATATTTATCGAATTCTGAGGTATTATTTGAGCTCAAGAAAGCTGACAACACAAGTCCTGGTGTTGATGGTATAAAATATCGAGACCTGGTGATGCTGGATCCCGAGGGTAAACTACTAACTTTTTTATTTAATAAAATTATTTCTAAAAAGGTTATACCAGATAGCTGGAAATCCTTTAAAACGTTGCTAATTCCAAAACCCGGTAAAGGTGATAAATATGATAGTGTGTCATCTTGGCGTCCAATTGCACTACTTTCAGTTATCTACAAACTGTTTGCCTCTTGTTTAGCTAATCGTTTAACATTTTGGATAAATAAGAACAATCTGTTGCATATCGGTCAGAAAGGTGGCTCTAGACACGATGGATGTGTGGAACACAATTCAATTCTTTCGTCAGCTTTAGAGCACTCTAAATACAGCAAGAACTCTCAACTTGCTATTGCTTGGCTTGACATTAAGGATGCTTTTGGGAGTGTTCCTCATGCCTATATGTGGTCTTTACTTCGATTTGTTGGGGTTGATGAGGAATTTGTGACTATTCTTGAGAGGATGTATTCCGATACAAGTACTTTCTATAGTTGTGGTCCTATCTTGACTCCAAATATTGCAATCAGACAAGGTGTTAAGCAAGGATGTCCTATCTCTATGATATTGTTTGCTTTAGCAATTAATCCAGTTCTTGAAGCAGTATCCCGATCTAAATGTGAACCATTTATGATTGGTGAATCTGCAGTTAAAATCCTTGCGTACGCTGATGACATTGCTCTTGTATCAAAGTCTGCTTACGACTTACAGAGAGTAACAAACATTGCTGTTGTAATTGCATCTGAAATTGGCTTTGCATACCGTCCTGAAAAATGCGGTTATATCGAACTTCCTCTTATCGAAACAGAAAGTCAAATTCTTATAAATGACATTAAAATTAAAAGATTAGCTTCAAGTGAATTCTACCAATATCTTGGAGTGCCTGTGGGTGAAGAAACCGATCAGAGTCCATATGACATTCTTAAGAAAGTTGTTTCTGATACTAGGAAAATTGCTGACTCTGACTTACTTGGATGGCAAAAACTGAAAGCGTACAAAATCTTTTTACATTCTCGTTTAGTATTTCCTTTTAGAACACGAGAGATTAAAACAAGTGCACTAGCAAAATCCAATGCCAACAATAATCTGACTGTAAACATCACTAGCCAATTAAGAAATTGTTTTAGGAAAATGATGTCTTTGCCTAACCACTCTGAAGTATGTTATTTTTATAATTCAACTGAAAACGGAGGGGCAAACTGTGTTGATCTACTTGACGAATACCACACACAGACAATAACACACTTTTTCCGACTTTTTACTTCTAATTGTGAATTTGCGAGAAAAGTTAACCTTGATTCTTTGAACTTTGTAGCTGGTCCGCGACTTGGTATTATCAATCCGACTTTGCAAGAAACGTTTGATTGGATCAATGGGAAAGAGCCAAAACCTTGGCATTCTGGTAAGAAAACTCGTTTTCAGCGAGTTAGAATTGCGATTGCTTTTTTTAAGAAAGAACATGATATTAATATTATGTTTATTGTCACCAAAGGTCAACCTTCACTCTTCATTACATCAGAAAAACGTGGGACATTTATTCTTACTCCTGATTTGCGTAAAACTACTTCAAAAGTCTTGCACATGGCTCTCTGTGACTCGTATCTTTCGAAATGGGAAAAAGGCTGCACTTCAAATTTCATTGCCTCAGCCATTAAACTTTCACCAAAAATTAATAAAGCTATTTATCGAGGTGACATTTCTGAGTTTGCTTGGCACTTTATCCATCGTGCTCGTACAAATACTTTGTCCATCAATGCAAAACCACATAATAAAGGTAATAAAAGACTGTGTCGATTATGTCACACTGAAGACGAAACAATGTCGCATATTATTCAATCTTGTAAAATCCATTTGACTCTTGGTTCTGAGAGGCACAATGATTGTCTTGATCTGATATCGTCTCACTTGTCGAAAAATTCAAATTTGATTGTTGTTGTTGACCATGTATGTTCACTTGTTCCGGAATCGAAAGAGCGAGTAGATTTAATGATCACTGACATGGTGCGGAAAAAAATATTTTTAGTTGACATGAAATGTCCATGTGATACAATTAATAATTTTGCACTAGTAGATCTTCTTAATTTACAAAAATACGATTCGTTGAAAATGCAAATACAAGATGCCAAACCTGACTTCAAAGTGGAGCTTGATACATGTATCATCGGCTCTTTAGGTTCCTTTCCTCCAAAGACTCCTGAATTACTTTTAAAGATTGGAGTTGATCGAACTCACCTGAAAGGTTTATTAAAAGATTGTGCGCTATGCAATATTTCACATTCTGCTAGACGGTGGCACTACCACAAGACGGGTATTTTGGTAAATCTTGAAAAATTTCGATTTAATTAATGTTTGAGTTAAAATTGCCATTTGACTTGTGTATGTGATTTATTGTGTTAATTAATGAATTCCACCCTCTTCCAGGGAAAGGTTTAACTTTGCATAAAATTAAACTCTCTGTCTACACTTAGTAGCAAATTAATCTAGAATGAAGAAGCCTGATGGTATTTTTCCCAAATCTGCTGAAAACTTAGTTCTGAAGGATGGAAATAAAAGCAGATAAAGATTCAATATTCGATAAAGAAATGGACCTCAACAATCAATGTCAATTATCAATAATAAATCTGGGCAGATGTCAAAAGGCGATAATCAAATGCTGAATTCCAATGACCGAATCTACTTTGATGTCTTAGATTTGTGATCAGCTTCCACTACAAAGGTGCTGCATCAAAAGCCAATGGAGATTCAATGCCGGATGAAAATGCCGATGAAAGGGAATCAGAGCCGAGGACAATTTAGAGAAAATTCGATTGCAACTGCGTCAAGAGTTCCTCAACAATAAGATGAAATATCGAAACTCAATTGGATCTTTTGCTTTTGGAGAGTCTCAGAACGGCAAGCTCCATGTAGAGCTGTGTCCAATATGAAAAATTCAAAATTGTTATATTAATAAATTTTTATATGAGTGATTTTGCTAAGTGGGTGCGGATGGGTGCGGATCGTTGGTTGGTATGTGTGTGTGAAATGTTTAAGAACCAAAGGTTCTAGAAGGTATGTGTGTGGAAGTTGGTATGTGCGTGGAAGGTTCTAGAAGGTAGGTGTGTGGAAGGTTCTAGAAGGTAGGTGTGTGGAAGGTTCTAGAAGGTAGGTGTGTGGAAGGTTCTAGAAGGTAGGTGTGTTGGTCCACAACTACGTGGCATAATAACAGTTAGGTAACTAGTCTCCGAGTAGTGACCAGTGACACAATAAGTGTGACCAGTGACATAATAAGTGCGCACTGACCAGTGGTCAAGTGATGTAATCATGAGGTCACTGACCAAAGGTCAATTACTAGGTAGCAACTAGCGGACAAAGGTCAATCTCCAGGTAGCAACAGTGCGTGCAGAGGTCAAATGTTACGTAATAATTACGTAAGCCAAGGGGGTTGTATCTGACGGGCTCACATCCTACTACTAATAAAGTTTATATCAAAATAACGTTTTTTGGTTTTCACCTCTGATTGCTTTTCATAGTCAAATAATAAAAATTCTTAATGTCATTGCAAAGTTTATATTGTCTGGAATTTGTTATTATTAACACGCCTGGGAGTCAGATAAATCAGTATTAATTTGATATTTCACTGACAACTAATTAATCTTAACAATTGATTTTCATAAAAAATCTTACAAAATTATTTCATCCTTTTCTCGTAAACCCAAAACAAAGTTATCGGAATTTTCTTAGGAATTTTTTTTAAAACATTGTGTAAATAAAATTTATAATATTTATAATATCCAGTTATTCATTTGGACATTTTCTACATTTAAAAGTTTGTTTGTATTATTTTTGTTTGTTAAAAAACGTTTTCTTCAAATTTCTTCCTTACTATAATATAAGTTGCTATTCAATCGAACAAATTACATACCCACATATGTTAGTACACATTTCTTTATAATATGTTATTGATTTCTTTAGCCATGGTAGATCCGCATAAAACCGGTTTGTAAATTATTAATTGCATAAAATTGATATTCAGTTGAAACAGGTTTATCTTCGCTTATGATCCCACCCTGGAAAAGTTTACGGAGCATCCAAATATTTTTAATAATGTAGTAGCTTATTTTAGTATTATATCTTTAGTCTTATCAACTTCTGCAA
Source organism: Schmidtea mediterranea (assembly GCA_022537955.1). Lineage (NCBI taxonomy): Eukaryota > Metazoa > Platyhelminthes > Tricladida > Dugesiidae > Schmidtea > Schmidtea mediterranea. The sequence goes on from CM039679.1 coordinate 130,653,294, forward strand.
TTCAAGTCTTTCAAGACATTAATTAAAATAATATATTTTATGACCGTTTTGAAATATATATATATATATATACACTCTTATGTTATTCATTAGGTTTTCTGTTGATTCCTACGGATATTTCGATCCCTCGAGAAACGTAAGTTTGATCTTTATTATCCGACACATAATTCAGAACTTTATTTTCGGGATTTTCTTCATTTGGTAGTTCCTGTATGGTCTCTTTATCCATTTCGCCAGTGTCTTTCGACGAACTATGTGTGACCAAATCGCTTGATAAAAATATCGCCATAAGTTCTGACGAATGCATTGTGAACATGTATACGGCGGCCAGTGCACAGAGAATGTTGATGAATAAAGTTAACAAATACGCCCAACTACCCAAAATGATTGTTGATATCATCATTGCAACTATGACCATTATAAAGCCAAGTGAAATAGCCAGCAAACGAACAACTCGTATTGAAAAATAATTTCTTGCCGTTCGCCTTGCGATCAACAGACCGATTTCCATACCGACGGCGAGCGCGAAAAATAGAAATGCCAAAGTAATGAAAATTTGAATGATAATTGTATGTTCATCGGTTGAACAGGTTTGGTATATATATCCGCAATGGAAAACTGGAGCGCACGCAAGGACTATTAGGAAACCTATGCCAATAATTTCGCAGGTTAAAACAATAACTCCCCTTGTTAAATTTTCGACTTTCATATAATATATTATTGATTTATCTATGATCGATTATACAATATGGCCAATTTTAATATTATTTTCCTCTGTAGCCAGCCTTTGGTACTTGAAGCCCAATCCACACATAAACAAAGGATAGCCATGGTAGATCTGCATGAAACCGGTTCGTAAATCATTAATTGCGTAATTTGATTTTGTTTACTTGGTCAAGGCTTCTCCTCTAGGTTACTACTATAGAAATTATTTATAATCTTCTCATTATTACCCGGTCACTACATGACCAATTTAACAAATTATTAATAGAAATATGCTTTTTAAAACAAAATACTTAAGCAGTAATATAGACCATCATAATGAAGTACTACACTTTCGAAAGTATGACATCTGGTCACCTTAGTAAACATACCTTTCTCACACAACTATCTTGTGTTATTTTGTTTTATTTGGTGTGAGTTAATTAATTTTAAATGATCTTGTTGGGATTTCCATGCTATGTATTTTGACGTATTTAAAAATCAATTAATAAAATTTAAAACTTCATTTCTAGACCATCAATACAAAGAAGGAATTTAATAGAATCTTCGTTACAAACTTTATATCACGTATTTTGGGCTAAACTGAGATTTCAAATGTAATGTGTTCGAAATAATACATTATAAACCAAACTTGGGTCATAAACAAATAATTTTAAATAGATGTAGATTGAAAATTTGATGGAAAACTTTAAATTTCAATGGAAAAAGTAATAGAAGACGTCTAAGCCGACGTAAATCGTTTATTCCAACGGAACAAATGCTGGACAATGGAGACGAACTGATTTTGTCCAGACAAAATAAAGAAAGAGATAATGAAATAAAGCCTTCGAACTCAATTCGATAGAGATCAAATAGAGATCCCGGCGCTCAAGCTGCGAGTACAAGAGGCAGAAGTGACCTACCATTAAACGTGTGTGGACAACAGATTCATTAACACTGTTGGGCTCAGAGCCAAAATTAAAACAAATTTACAAAACCAATTTAAACAAAAAGGTAAAAATTGTATAAGTTAAAACAAAATAATTAATGTCGTTTGGAAATTGTCAATATGGCTGCCGTAACATAAGCACGCACCGCAAGAAGAGACCAAAAATAAAATAAAACATATTAATTAAAACAAATTAAAAATATAACAAAAATTAAATAAAACAAATAATTAATTAAAATCCGGAAAAAAGCCTACAGATGCAAAAAGAAACATAAAACCAAAACATAAAACAGCCAAAACCTTGCAAAAGAAGGTTTAGAAAATACATAGGCGGAAGCGGCGACCAAAAATTTAAATATCAAAAGGAAAAATGAGAAATAATCAAAGAGAATGGTTAAATAAAAAAAATAATAATAAATGAAAATTTACGAAATATTGAGAAAATAATATCAAAAAATAGAGAAAAATATGGAGAAAAATAAAATATTTAAAATAAAATAAAACCAATAAAACCCCCCGAAAAATGGCCGAAAAAGGCTCAAAATTCTCTGATTGATCGCACCCAGGCACAAAAATACTATATATACGGCATTCATTTTCATAATTTCTAACAGACTATAAGACTACTAGACTTAGGCAATTTTAGTCAGGCAGAAAATTTGTAGAAATTTTTAGACATTCTTAGACGAACAGTGAGTCATTTTTAGACAAGAATTTTTATGCCAATTTATGCCAATTTTTCCTATTTGGTTGCATGACTGTGGATTGTAAGTATTGTTTTCTTGTAAAAATATATATTTTGAAGTTAAAGTTTTGTTATTTTGATTTTATTCTGGATGGTCGTGGAATCTTTTGGTGCCACTGACAAGTCCCCCTAAAATCTTATTTATAATAAGTATTGCAATAGCTATAGATTAAGCAGATTCGTAATCCGGCTGGTGGATTAAATTCCCTAGTTGCGATTTAAGGGGTCGAGCCTATGCGAAATCTCGGTCTGTCCGCGACGGGGCCTGGCAAAATGGCACAGGACCACCCCCGCAGGGCATCGTTAAACGACTCACAACGACTGATGGAAACGTCGGTCGAGGTGAGCAGAGAAATTTAAACTCATGGGAAGTGCGACTTTAGTTAAGGGGGAATAAAGTTTTGTATTGAAAATTTAAAATATTGTCGGAAAATTAATTGGAAAATCAAGTAGGAGAGGATAAGATAGTGTAGGAATGTAAAGTTGAAAGTATTTTTTTCCAAAAGTTGAATGATATAATCTGACAGAAGAGATAAATGTTTATTGAAGTGACCGCAGAGGGTTGTAACTACTTAAAATCATAGGAAATGTACCGGGAGTCAAGGAACTGCTAATCAAATTTTTAATATAGGGAAAGATAAAGGTAAACTAGGACAAATGAAGTCGATTCCGTGATTAAACAAATGAAATAGGAAATTTATCCAAAAATAAGGGAGGAACGCTGCCCAAATTTTTGAAGGATACCTTTATAAATAACGGGTAAAGATGACAAATAAGTATGGAAATTGTAGGAATAGACGAGTAAGGACCAGGATATAAAAATAGAAAGACGTAAGACCTTCCATTGGCAGTCAAGAACCCGATGGCAACGGATATCAAGTGGTTAATCAAATTGTTTTGTTTGGGTTGTTAAGCAAGATTAGTCAAGGACAGAGAGATAGAACACCAACAATACACACGACATGCCAACATACAGTATTAAACAGTAACAGAATTTTTGAATGAACCTATTCAGAGCACGAAGAGAACGCTTGGAGTTGCAGTACAAGAGAAGAGGCTTAAGTTGGTTGCAGTCAGATCAAAGCCACATGGTTTCGAGACAAGAAAATTTTTTTGGTTCTTATAAAATAATGGAAATAAAATGAGTCAACAAAAAACATCAAAAATAACTGAAGTACAAAAATTAATAAAAAATTTGAAAATTAATATTGATCAAGGAAAAAAGTAATGGTTGAACACCAAATCAAAAGACGAACTCAAAAATAATAGAAATTTAATGAGGGTTACCCAGGAAAAGATATAGGCAAAAAACAAACCAATTAGAATTAATTAATCTAGTATTATATTTTTCTCTTATGTAAGTATTAAAATGAAATTTTTTAATGTAAAAAATAAAGAAATCATACGTATAGGATTATCCACATAACAAAATATTGTTAAATAGCATAAAAATAAGCAAATCAACAGAATTTCATCAAAATTTTACAAGTGTTAGTTTTAATAAACGAAACCAAAGTACAAATTATAACTCTGATTGGCTGAAATTAAGAGATGGATAAAAATGACTTGCTAATATTACAAATAACGCGGATCATTAAACTAGTGAGACTTTATTGCAAGAATATGATTAGCTGAAAATGGAAGGAAGAGCAACAATAACAATTAAAAAAGATAAACAGAAGGTAATAAGCCTAATAACGTCGAATTGAGTAGACGAAAATTCAATAATGGGACAAAAATGAACAAAGAACGAATATTATATTAATCTGTTTCATTTCCATTTTCTGACAATAATTCCTCGCTTTCCTTTTCCGTTTTCGCTTGTTCCTCTTCTGACTTCTTCATTCTATCAGCCAACAAATCAAGAAATTCACTCTCGACTGGCTCATCGTCATTGGCATTTCTAGCCGGAACAATTTCATGGAGATATTCGGTGAGGAATTGTTCCCTTGCAGCCTTCAACAACTCAACTAATTCAGCGATTCCTTCGCCAGTTTGTGATGAGACACCGCATTTCGGAATAACAGAATAAAATTTCTCCATTACAAATGCCATCTGCCTCGTCATTGATGTCATGTAACCTAAATCTTGACCTTCCATATCATCGATAAATTTTGTCACGTCACCCATCCAATCCACGAGATATTGACAGTCGATTATGTCAGTCTTGTTCATTACCATTACAAATGGTAAATCATATTCAGTTGCTACTGCTGAAGCATATGCCATATTAGAGACAAATGTCCGTGGATTAATTGAACGTGTACAATCGATTACGTAAACAATTGCTGTTGGAAATGAAGAAGATAAAGTCTCAGTAATGATTTTGCCAGAAGCTGACCATTTAAATACTTCTATTTGACCAGGCGTGTCACAAATGCAATAATTAATAGCACCAGAATTATTGTTAATTAACTGAACAACGTCACTCATTTTAGTTGAGAAGAGATTTAAGGACGTTAAAATAGCACCATTAGGACCTAAATTATACTCTTTCATGACTTCTTTATAATTAATTACATCCCGAATATCTAGGTATTAACTAAATTTAAATTATTTATTTAAAATATAACATACCGATGTTAGGATCATAAGGCAAAAAATGAACAGCTGGATCCATATTTATAGTATAAGCAGGTAAATCGTTATTTTGACTTAAATAAGTTTTAAGGGCATTGACAAATGAGGTTTTACCACTTCCAGCCATGCCAATAACAATTAAAGCAAGTGGTCTAGAAGCAAAATCGACAGAACAATTACTAGCCATTGAATATATATTTTTAAATATTATTCTATTTTATCAATTATTTAAACAAAATATCATTATAGAACATAAAGTTAAGTTATTTTATTTTTTGAATTTTTTTCTCAAAAATTATTTTAGGAATTTTATAAATTTTATTTTATAATTTATAATTTCATCATAATTTTTAATAATATAAAATTTAATTCTAATGACAACATATTTATATTTATTAAAAAATTTATTTGACTATGGAACAGTAAAGATTATTTTTGATATTCACAAATTTTCAGAACAGCATTTTTCAAGTAATTTTTTTTAATCACTCTGACAATTTTTTTACACGCACATTTTATTTTATTCTAAAATATTATTTTAGTAGTACTTTTGTTTGGCCAATACAAAGATTTGTTTAAATGGATCAGAAATAACACCCAAACACAGCACGCAGATTTAAAATCAGACCTATTAACACCATATACACAACACTAAACTATGAAGAAAATGCAATTAAATGTAATATCAAAAACATAAAAGTAAATTAATAAAATAACAGATATGCACCAAGATCGACACGAAATTAAGACAAAAACAACAAGAGAACATGAAAATTTGACCTAAAAACGACAATTTATATGTAAGCAAAAAATTAATGAATAATACCGAATTAAAATAAAATATTTTTGGTTGGAAAAATTCAATTAAAAATTCAAGAAATAAATTTTCAATTTAAAATAAGAAAACAATAAAAATTAAATCGAGATAACACAAATAATTTCAAGGTCAAATTTTGTTTTATTGCACTAAGAATACATGCAAGGTTAGGATCACAGAATAGGTTTATATACCGATTAATTTTTACATAATTTTATCACGTTTTCCTGGTGAAAAGCTCTTACCGTTTTTCACTAGTGTTGGGTTTGTGGTGTTTAACCTTGACCCCTTACATATGTGGGGTTAAGGGTTTTGACTACCTCGACCCCAGGTGTAAAGTATGTTTCGTGCCCAATGGTTACGCGTTGCTGCACAACGTTGGTAATGTAACCATGGGTTTTGAGGTCGCCAAAGGTGAGCGCCACGGAGGAACTACTCTGACCCGACCTCAAGCTGGGTTCAACACACCACCGTTAGAAGGCCTGTGTGTGCTTTATTTTCTCGGGTCCCATCTTTATTAGTTTAGTCAACTTATCATAATTTACTACTGAACCATCGTTATTTATTGCTAAGGTACTATTTGGATGACTATAGGAAAGACAGAAAGGGATTAAACGACACAACTATATATTTTAAAGGATGACAACTACACGTTAGGTTATGCTCGAGCAGCACGGCGCTTGGCTCTCTCCTTCCTCCCTGGTCGATGTCCGCTGGGCTTCGGCGTAGTCTTTGGATCTGTTGTTGCATCTCTAAATGCCAGTTGCGCAGGAGCGAAGACGAGAGGATACGTCACTGCCGCTCCTTCTTGGCAGGCTGATACGGCCACCTCCAGACATCTTATTTGAGTTTTCAGGCTTTGGTTGACCTGCTTTACCTCTGACCAGCCTTTTTGTGCCGCTGCTATCTTCTGGCAGAGCGTCTTCACCTTCTTCGGCTCTACCCAAGTGGCTTTGAGTTGTTGCATCTCTTTTGTTAGCTGCACGATTTGTTCATAGAAACTCTTGTTAACTCTGCGTGCGTGCTCTAACTCTTGTTGCAGGACTCTCGGTGGTTCCATATCTATAAAAAGGTGCGATTAAATCGGATTAGTTCATTTGATTTAAGCTAAGTAATCATAATAAGCAGTTAAGGGGTCCTACAGGCATTATTATCAAATAACAAAGATTTTTCAAAGCAAACAATGTATTCGAATTCAACTAAATAAACATTTATTTCGCACTCTCCTAACTAAGTGTTCATGATCAGTCAATGTGTTCTATTGATAATTGCTAGTAGTAGCGATGATCTGGACGATGCTTCTCGATATTTCTTTCCGGGGCCAGCCTAGCGTAAGGATGTTCGCGATGTTCTTCAGTTTGTCTCTCAGTCCTTCTCATGTGTCCGGGCAGGATCTTCTGTGGAACGACCACGTTGATGGACGTAGATCGAATATTCAACCTTTCGTCGTCCAGATTGTACGACGTATTGTACGGCGGGGTATACCCGTCTGTACTGGCGATCCGGCCCGCGGCAATGTCGTCGTTTACATTGGCGAGTAGGCGTCTTGCCCGCTCCACTTGTTCGTTGGTTTGTCGCTGATGTTCCTCAAGCCGCGCGAGGAGGAACTCAGCCTGGCCACGGATCTCCCTGGCCGGATTTCTTCCCTGCTCCCGCTTTATCGCGATGAACGGGAGCTCGACATCTTCCGCTTGTTGTAGGCTACCGGCTCTAGCCTCTCTGACTTGGGATACGGTGAAACGGCCTCCCACATTGCCTGACGGCAACGGTTTAAAGCGTGTGCAGGAAAACGGACTGTGATTCGGGATTCATCAATCCACGAATCGTCTAAAAGAGATTAGATTTAAAATTGTTATGCATTCTATGTACACTCTGAGGAGCCGAAATTTTTTTCCATTCACTATATTTCCGTCGAGGAGTTAAGACAGTGTCCAAAGATTTCAAGATTGTTGGTATGGTTTTCAAATGTATGGTCATTTTATTGCATTAATTTATAACACGTTGTTTGTAATTGGATTCCTTTTTCAGACTCTCCAATTTAAGGTACCTAACTAGATTAAGAAGGTATTTATGAATTAACTTAATTAAAACTAAACTAAAACTGGGGTTAACTGTGTGGTAATGTTTAGTACATTCTGGCTAATAAACGTAATACAATTTTGCTTTAAATCCCCTTCATTGTTGCTTAAATCAGATAGTGGATTAAATTTTATATCATCGGCAACCGATTTTGGTTACAAGAGTTGAGGGAGAAATCACCCTTCCATTAATTACTTCTCAATTAGTTTTTATTAAAATTGCTAATCATAAGTAAACTAACTATAATCAAAAATCACATTCTCCTAATTCGGTTATAATGTTACTTTCTAAATATATTTTATATGGATTATCATTTAATTAGATTAGAATTTTGTTTTATAAAGAAAAACAATGTTTAAAAATTTCTTAATTCAGTAAAAAAAATAGGATTCTTAAATTTAATCATAAAAAATTTGGTTATCTTCAGGATGCCGAACCTAATAACTACACATAAAATTGTGATGTTTTCCCCAATAAGTAATTAACTATAATAACATTGGATTTGAAGTTCCCACAAATATCCAAGAATTTACGAATACCCAGAATGCTAAGCGCTCGTTTTCGTTATTTCGTCATAACCCATAATGACGTAATGTAATCATACTTCAATAATTTCGTGTACATTATTGTACCGATTTATCCTTTTTCATTCCTTAGGTAAATGAAAATCCAGAGTATTCATAGTAACTTGGTAAAGATGCTCGATTTTTTTTCGATCATTTTAATCGAAATATTTTCGTAGGTCTACTCTTTGACATTATCCAATTAAAATAATAAAAAAATAAAATAAAATAAAATAAAATGAATACTTATATGGATTCGATAAAGATATTTAAATTTATTTCAGTGTAGGGTTGACGTACATTATAGCTACCTATTGTTGACGCATAATCGGGTAAACGAATACAAAACAAACCAAAAGAATTAAAAAAATTTTATTTGTTAAAAGAGATTCATAAAAATTATACATCGTATTATTTCGTCTTATTTTAGTTGTTACATTTAGTTATCTTAGCACGTTTTAGTTATTAATATAGCGATAACCTGGATTCTGAAAAATACATCAAAATAATAAAGCATTTCGTCGTTTGAAGTGATTTGGGATTCCGGCGTTCCACTAATCATCCCCAAAAAAGGTTTTGAGTCATTCTAATATTCGGGTCGTTTCTCTATGACTAACTGATTCACGCCATTAAAAATCTCTGCGTAATTTTATGATTAACGGCTATGGTAGTTGTGAATAGGCTCGGTATCGTCTATCTTCTCGAATTAGTTCCAATGTGCACAAGCTTTACGGGTCGTTGTCTTTGGTACAATAAACTAATCAAGATAAACCACTGAACTTCCGACATCAAATTTTATATTTTCTAATTTGTCAGGGTTATCGGCTTTCCTAACTTAGAAGGCATCGTTGAGATTGGTGCGGCAAGATTTTTATCTAGGGTCGTATAAGTTAATGAGAAATTTGTGGAAATAGAAATGAAATTTACCTAATGGTCGAGCTCTTGGATTTAGGACTATGTCCTCGTCCGGAATCCGGGCCGTCGTGTCTTCATTTGTTTGATTGGCTTGGCGATACATTTTTAAATTCTCAAAAAAAATATATTTTCTGTCAGTCCCAGCTTGTCGACATTCCTTATATAGCTCGGGGTGTTAAACGAGAATGTGTGTGACTATCGGCACACTAGGTGGATTCGGCCTACACAATGAGTGTGTATCGAAAAGGTCATGTCAAACAACATCACTAAGAAATCCTCTGCCTAGCGTATGTGCGTGCCATCTAAATTGTGGGCGCTTATCAAGTTCGGTTGTGCAGTGTCAGGCCTGCGAGCTTATGATCCGAGTTGGATGTGCCATTTATATGGATAGTATGCGATTTGGATGGGTGTGTACTTGTTAATGTTACGCCGACTCGTATTCTAAGACAGTCCCTGGCATTGCGTATGGGTGTGCCAACTGAATTAAGTGTGTACCTGCAAATGTATTTGTACTATGTCATATACAAGGGATGGGATTTATCGATTTTCTTAGAGCTAAATGCCGCGTCTGGGTATATAGCAGATGTTTTAATCTGTCTACAACATTTACTTTGTCAATTTATTTATGATTTCAGACTCGCTTGACTTTGATCGGAGAATTATTCTGGTGGGAAATACTATAATTACAGGTATTAGCGGACAATTAGATTCTTTTTATTTTAATAGTTTTTATCTTTTCAGGGTCGACTCGCAGTGGTTACAGGTTAGTCAAAGGAGAACTATGCTTAAACAATTTCTCTATTCATGAACGAATTTATTTTCTAATAAATGTTTGCAATTTGTTATTGGTGGTTACTTTGGAATTGATGCTGGTTGGGGAGATATGGGTCTCTATCTATCAAATTATTATTTCCTCGCCGATTTTGACTAAAGGTTGTTTTCCGTGTTTAGTCTATTATTTGAGTTTAGGCTGTCGGGAATTTTCTCCATTGACGTGGAGTTTTTTATCTAATCATCTAAAAATCTTGGTGATTCTGGGTTTGACTTGAAAACTTTTTAACGTCGTAACTACTTATTCCCCGATTAAATTTTCGATTTTTGTTCAATGGGTTAATGCTGATCTGAAGGGACTTAGCGAAATCTTAACTTAGTTATTCTCTACTTTTAATAGGTTTTATGTATTTTGATGTTGCAACGGAAAACTATAACGACTACATTAGTTATTCATTACTATTGCTAAGTTTTATGAATTTCATCATCAATGTTTTGTGTCTATAGTATTTAAATCAGCTACTTTATCTCTTATATAATTTTTTCGACTTTACGCTATTTAATTTTTATTAATTGTTTTTAAAAAATGTTATATCGAGAGTTCGTAATTATTAATTTCTTTTACCCTATCTCTTTACGATTTTATTTAATTTCAAATATCATATTGGAGGTTACAACAATTACCACATTTGATTTAAGAAATTTGAAAAACATTTGTTTCTGAAGTTTACAATAACTACATCATTTTATTCTCTACTCAAGTAATTTTATTGACTCTCAATATGACATTAGAAGCAACACTACTACATTAATTTATTTTTACTCAAGTAATTTTATTGACTCTCAACATGATATTAAAAGTTTATAACAACGATTTCATTTTATTAGTTCCCCGTGACCTTCCCTTTGAATTGACTTTCGGCGCCTTGTGTTCATATTATAATTAAGGAGTGCCCACTGGACTACTTGTGTGGTAGTTTTGAGCCGTATGTGAATATAGTTTAGGTCGAGTTTATAGGAATTAGGAGTCAACGAAACAGTCAAAAAACTATTTCCCCTTTTCCCCTATACGAAATGATATTGACGTTACAGCTCATGCGTTCTCACGCCGGAGTCTTCACGGCACGAATCATTGGCGATAATACACGCACTTACACGATTACGAATTGTGTGTTTGATTTTATTATCTTGTAGTATGTTTCGGCTGTGGGCCGGAAAAATTTCGACAAAATAAAACCAAATTTTGATTCTATTTAAATAATTTATTAAAATATAAGTTACCCGATAATTACATTCATCATAAAACTAATACACTGCTCTCCCCACGCCGACACCTAAGCAGAGCTCAATCGAGGTTGCGAGGATGCGACGTGGAGAGAGTTCCGAACAAATACTCCCACTCACATTGTAGTTAGAAATTTCACTGATAATACTGCTTCCAGTTAGAATTAGTTTCAAGCTTTTGTAAAACTGATTAAAATTGTGTAAAAATGAACCGGTATATATACCTATTGTACGACCCTAACCTTGCGTGTTCTTTTGGATTTAGTAAAACAAAATTTGACCTTGTGATTTTCTGGTATATTCTAATCTTTAATTTTATTATTTTGAAATTTTATTTGACAATTTTTCTTTTGAATTTTTAATTGAATTATTTCTAATTCAAATTATTTCATTTTTATTTCATTTCATGAAATTTCGCATTTTTTGTTAAATTGTCAAATTTCGGTCAAATTGTTGGGTTCTCGTGTTATGTTTATGTTTATTTCGTGCGGATCTTGTTGCACTTTGTTATTATTTTAATTTATTTTTGTGTTTCTAATTTTATATTTAATTGATCTCTTTCTCGCATTTTGGTAGGGTTAATTGGTGTTTTAATAGGTTTGAGTTTAAATCTGCATGTTATATTTGCATGTGTGTTACCGATTCATTTAAACATTACAAGGCCATCTGTGTTCTGGCCCAACACATTTAACGTTTTCTGCCCTCCAATGGTTACCCTTCACTAGGCAACGTTGGTACTGCAACCACTAGTTATGAGACTGCCAAAGGTGAGCTCTACTGAAGAACTACTAAGGCCCGGCTTCATGGTGGGTTTAACGCCCTACCGATAGAAGGTCTGTGTGCGGTTTTCTTACTTTCAGTCCCTTTCGCTTAAACCTGACCCTCCCTCAAATCCATTATTTTGCGAATCCTAGTTCATAATTTCAGTTAACGGTTTTATTTTTTAAAATGACGAATTAATGAAACGAAACAAAGAAACGAACAAAATTGAAAATTTATTTATGGTACATTAATAAATCACTACAAAACCTTGGGTTGGATTTAGTGATATGGCGTTTGACGATAGTAGAACTTGTGCAGTGCGTTACGTTTCTATTTAGTGAGCTTTCACGTTGAAATTTGATAAGCGCTTATACCGATTGCTTTTCTAAACAGGCTATATCGGCTAATCTCCTAATAAGTTCAGTATTGAATCCCGATTCATCATAGGTTAAGCCGACATGATTTCATTTCCTTATCGGTTTCCTATTCGTATCGGTACATAGATCTTGGATTGTCAAGATGTTCTTTCTAGACGTAATTGTTCCATGTTCCTTAGTAGTCGTGAAAAATTACATTATTTAATATATTCAATCAACAATTTCAACTATACCGTTGTGTCTGTCTCGCTTGTTCTCCTCTGATTCTTTCTTTAGTTCTTCCTTCGTTGGTCTTGTGTCGTAGTCTTTCCTAGAAGTCGGGGCTATGTGAGTTTGACAGTCTCGATCATACATTCCTTGGGTAGCGTTGAATTGGTATAATAACTAATCATATCGGAAAATGTGAGTAATTATTTATATATCGCCGCAGGTCGCGTGTGAGTTAACTACAGTAATTTCTCTCGATCTGTTGAACTTTATATGTAGATCTGGTTGACTCTTTCGATTTCTTCTACTCTAAATCACGTGGCCTATTGATGTTAACATATTTACGTTGGAATGATTGTTGAATGGAGTGGTCACCGACGATCTATTCAGTGACACATCCAATCTGTGGTTATGTAGGCGATCACCAGAACGGCATGTTTTTCTGTTCATTCTCTGTAAGGTAAATTTTAGTAAGTAAACTTTTTCTTTTAATAGTTGTCAAGTATTATAGTGCGGAAAGTTTGCTACTACGATCAGATGGATGGAATTCGAAAAGAAATCGACTGCGGTACTCACTAAAGATGTCATTCAACTGTGGAGTTTTTTCTCTAGCGCTCACTTCTCACGATTGAATCTCAAATGATGCGATGTAGACTACGCTTATGGTGGTCATCATTGTGTCTACTCCATGGTTTAATTATGTATAAAACCTTACAGTGTGTTTTATCATCAATAGATGTGCAGGTGCATTTCGTTTTGTATTCAAGGAATTCTAAGTTTCTTATGCTGTTTATATTCTAATGTGATGGCTTGACCCGTTAGTTAATCACAATACCCTCGCGGTGATCGTAAGAAAAATTATGTTCCTTTAACTGAATTGTCGATGTCATAGTACCTTATTAACCCTATCATCATGATTTTACGAAGGGTTTCGTTCTGCTCTATATAGTCATTACAAAGGGTCTCAATTGACCACTGAATTCTACTACGGATCCTAAGAATAGCCTCGTGGAAAGTAATGCTCTCACTTTGGTACTTAGTTTTCGTTTTAGATCAACCTTAAATTCTTAGAACGTGCATATTATTGGATCTTTAGCCAAAGATTCTAACTTTAGTTATTGATTTCATAAGTCGATAACAATCTAAACATCGTCGTTACTAGCGTTCCCAGTTAACGTTCTAATTTGAAATTTATTTATTTAAGGCGAATATTATTGTTAATAAGGGCTTTCAATTTTATCTCTTAATTTACAGGTTATTCAATTTGATTTAATTTCAATACACTTAGTCGTGTTATTAATATTCTCAATAGGATGTTCTAACTTTTACACTTGTTAATTCTGATTCTATTTTTTTGCCTAAATCTTATCATTTAGAATTCTCTGTCTAACAGTTTCATTTTTATGGGGTTATTCTATTTGATTATGATTTTATTATATTTGCTGTCGTTAGTAATAATTTAAAATCATTTTAAGCTTTAGTTTCCACGTAAAGATTAAAATTAAGTTAGTCATGTCATAGTAATGATTGTTATTAAAACTTCAATTTTACTATTCCGAACGTTAGGATTATTCATTTTTGACATAACAATAATCTCCGACTCTTTTCCCCACTCACCTCCCTTATTTGACCTTAGGATAGACGGAATAATATTGACGTTTGGGCTCCTGCATTACGCACGCCGGAACTTTCACGGGCACGAAATATTTGCAAATGAACCGCACTTACACATTTCGATAGGGGTGTGAGATTTTACTATCTTGCGGTTCTGTTTCGGCTGTGGGCCGGAAAAATTTCGACAAAAATATGTTTCTCTTGAAGCATCTATTCTGGCATAACATAATTGGCATAACATCATTGGCCTAACATCATTGGCATAATATAACTGGCATACATAGCAACATTTCTCCATACGAGCGTCAAGTAGTGCTTACTTGAAGTTGCTCGAACGCTGTATAGAGAAAGTTTTTGCAATTGTCCAAAGGTTTTTCTGATAAGTCTTTTGAGTTCAAAACTGGTTGCGTTTTTAAAACGAGTTTAAGAGTGTTTTTTTTAAAACACGGTAAAATTCTGTGAAAATGAATTGGTATATATACCTGTTCTGTGACCCTAACCTTGCTTGTTGAATTTACTGTGTTAAAACCAAATTTTAGCTTGAAGTTATTTGTGTAATCTAATTCTGATTTTTATTATTTCTTGATTTAGTTCGACAATTCATTTCTTTCATTTTTAATTGAATTATTTCCAATTAAAATTATTTAATTTTACTTCCACTTTTCATTAACTCTTGCTCTTTTAAATAAATTGTCAATTTTCGGTCAAATTTCTATGTTCTTTTGTTATTTCTATGTTTATTCCGTGCTGATCTTGGTGCATCTTGTTATTATTTTAGTTTATTTTTATGTTTTTGATTTTATATTTTAATTATTTCTTTTTCGCATTTTAATGTGTTTAATTGATGTTTTATGGGTCTTATTTTAAACCTGCTTGTTATATTTGCGTGTTATTTCCAATTCATTTAAACAAAACTCAGTTCTGGCTCAACACTAGCAAAGATATTCTTGAACAGAAGCGCTTTTGTGTGATACGGCTTGTGTGAGAGAAATTACTTTTTCAGAACTAATTCTATACTAGGATTCAAATTATACGAAGTGAGGAATCTTTAATGAACATGTCTATAATTGTACGTATGAATGTAACGATTGTCAAATATGCCTATGAATATAACAATTGTGGATAATAAATTATATGTATTCAGACAGGTATACTGTTTTATTACATAATATCTAAAAATCATGTCGAAAGTTTTCCTGCCCACTGCCAACACATCTCACAAGAAAGTATTTATACACAATCAACTACTCCGTGTAAGCGCAGTTCATCTGCAATGAAGCTGTGACCGTGATGGTTCGTCAGTGGTAAACAGCTAATCTGAACTTAAAATAATAACTTATAGTGGTGAAAGGGGATCGTCCTTCTTTCACCCAACGCCAGAAAAATTGACCTAAAATGAATTATACAGACGGCTAAAATTCTGAACACCAAGTAATCCAGTGGGCACTCTTAAATATAATATAAACACAATCAATACCTTAAGGTCAAAATGAAGGTACAGAAAGTGGGGAATAACTCAAATTGCAGCAATGAAAACTTTCTCATCCACTAATGATTAATAATAGAATATTAGTAAGTTGAAGGATTAGAATTGAAGCTTGTAACACAAATTACAATAAAATTTCGACAAAAAACGCGGAGCAGTAAAGGAAGTTAAGATTAAAATAGGATTTTGACAAACGATTTGGTAATTTTAATATTTATGAAACAGGGTCGAATAGTTATAATCGATTAGAATTGACTTTAGGTTTTGCATAACCAAGTAAGTAATTAACGTAAATAACGTGAATAAATTCAACGTGTTAAACTGTTATTTAGGAGACAATAGTTTAAAGTTGATTTAGATTTGATGAAACTTAGATTAAGCCACAAGAAAACATTTTAAATTGAATGTGTACCCTCAACGACGAAATGAGTTAACCCAGACTAAATCAAAATACTTCACTACCAATATCCAAATAGCAAATAAAAATAATCAAACGAATAAATTTTATTAAAATTAAAATGCTATTAATAATCACAGAAAAATTTACCATAACAAGGGTACACCAGTCATTGAATAGAAATTCTGTTGAATTCTAAATCTGACGTTCTAATTGATAATACCTGCCGAAACATGGGAGAGGATATTGAAATCATATCAAAACTTTTCATAAGATTAATTATAATTAAATATAGAAATTAAGAATGATTATAAAAACTAGTTAAACATACTCACTTGTCGAATCCCGACCACTGGAAAGCCTTATGCCAAAAATAAGAAAATATTTTTGAATTTGTGAGCATGTATCCATAAGTACAGCATTTTTCAATCCTTCCACAAATGCATAGGACGATAGTAACATCCATTTCATTATACTTATTAATCGTAATTAGGATAAAGACATTCCTATATATATTCAGGTACGCGAATATTGAATCATGATGCGAATACATAAAACCATCTATAAGAAATCAATAAATTGAAATTTATAAAAAATGGAATATTAACCTGTCCGGACAAGCGAATATTGAGTCGTTAGCGCACGATAGTTTGGTTTTAGTGATGTGGAACGTTGAATGAACTTGAAGCGGTACAAATCAATAGTGCTAAAAATGATGAAAGAGATTTAGCGAAAATGATAATAATAATAGTCACTGTAATAATAAAACTGATAACAATGAGAACAATAATATCGATAAAATAATAATGTTCAGGACATACCATAGTGAACTGGAACAAGAAAAATCATTATCACTAAACATGATACACCAGAAGTACATAGTAACAAGCTATGAATGACAACCAAAATATGAATAGACACCACTGCAACAAAAATTTAACAATCAAAATGACGTGGCGAATGACAATATATAAACTATGCTAAGAATAGCTGTCTTATCATTATGAATTCTCAACCAAACGCTCAACACCCGAGTCGGAGACCGGAGAAGAGATTCTGTGGCCAACCAACCCGAACGACCCAGAAGAAGGACTTCCGAAAGCCGAACCCGATGATGCCCGAATTAACTCCATGACCACTCGTCAATAAAAGTGAGGGAATCTAGAATTACTTCTTCATTATATATAAAAAGCTATTGAATTATCCTATACACACTAATCTACAACAATTTGCAGGACTACCTTCGGCAGGAAGACCAACGCAGGGACGACAGGTGATTCAATTCAACGAAATGGTAGCAGCACAATGTCGCCAGATTCTGTAGGACTATGGATATTCTGTCTCAACACCGGAAACTGCCATGTGGCCGGCTTAATTAGGCTCAATCGGTTGTATGGATCTTCTCGGCCTCGCCATCAGGGGTCTCATTTGATCTCAGAGACCCTACTCTGAGGACTTTGACCGCCCCAACCCAAGTGATGATTCCAGAGGAACTGATCCATCCAAGCCTGCTGGAACGGCTAGAACCACTACAAGGAAGAAAATCGCATGGCAGAAAATTCCGCGGGGCAAGACCTCGTTTCATCAACTCGTAACTGAAAAAACAAATTTAGAAATTTTGTGAATTTAATAAAAGTTGCAACTGAAAACGTTATTTTTTCTGTATTTGTAAAATTGATTTATTTATATGAAATCGAAAATTTTTGATAATAGTAATTTTAATCCTCATATTTTATCGGTAATATTTTAATCATGGATAATGTCAATTTTCTTAACAACCGGAAATTTTTAATATTTTCTTTATATTTTTATAGATGGTATAATTTTTAGCAGTAATAATTGACGCCCATTTGAACAAGTGTTAGATACAATAAACTCAGATTTCATTTTTACATATGCGGAAAACATCCTTTAATTTTCTTTTAGATTCAGTGTCGGACTACTGCCGAGAAAACCAAGGATATTCCACCGGACTAGAGACTCGCCTCGCTCGACGCTTGTCACAGGCCACCCTGGAAGTGCAAAGGCTCAAATCGACATGGTTTGAGCCAAAACCAGTCAAGAAAATCTATCAAGAATTAGATGCCAGCCGGAGGCTAAACAACTAAGCCAGGCCCAAAGTACACAAATCCAAGCCTTGGAGCTTGCGTTAATAGCCAGTCAGAAGGGGAACACTGTCACTTACCCCTGGTGTTCGCTCCGGCTCAGTTAGCCTATCGGGAACGTGCAACGGCGAGTAACTAGTAAACGCCCTTCCAAAAGAGACATAAGCCGGGAAATGCCGAACAGTCTCGCCTGCGAGTCGAACCAAAAACTAACTGAAGGGAGGTCTAGACTCATCTAGAAATTGTATCAAATCATGTTATTGTGATTAAACCTTTGTTGTTATCGTTCTCCTGTGTTTTCGGATTAATAAAAAATTAATTGAGTTCATTGAGTACAAGGTACAGATTTTAGATTCAAGGATCAAGGCGTCAATAACCCAGTCCTATAATTAGCTTTATTAAGGCAGAAAGACAGGGACGGTATGGAAATCGAGTACATGTCTTTTATCGACTGCTCGTAGGACTCACTGTGAGGCTGGGGCCTTAGCAGTTCTGGGAACAGAGCTCACATTTGGTGATCTCATAATCGATGGTTACAGTTCCAACGTTGTCTAGCAACTGGTAACCATAGGAGGAAGATGACATTTGTATGTTAAGGGTTACAAGGTCGTAAACCACTAACCCCATAATTTATAAATAATTTTATATTAAATTTTAGGGGGTTTTAATTAAATAAGAATTTTAATAAATAGTTTTTAGATTTCATGATGTCAATTATTTTCTAAATGTAGTTTAATCTGCTGTAATTCTGTTTACTAGTTATTTCTATATTTTACCACTTTTTAGTTTATATTTGATTAAAAAAAATCATAATTTACGCTTTCCAAATACTCTTTCATATGGTGCTTGATAGATTGGTGGGCTATAAACAAAAATGTAAAAATTGAGTGAATTAAAACAAAATAATTAATGCCGTTTGGAAATTATCAATATGGCTGCTGTCACATAAACGTTCACCGCAAACAGAAATTAAAAATGAAATAAACACCAATTAAACAAATTAAAAATTTAACAAAATTAAATAAAACAAATATTAATAAAATCTACAAAAAGCCTACCGACGCCGAACGAAACACATAATTAAAATATAAAACGACCAAAATCTTACAAAAAAAGTTTTAGAAAATAGATAGGAGGAATTGGTGACCAAAATTAAAATATCGAGTGGCCAAAAAGAAAAATAGCCAAGAAAAGAAAGAAAAGCATTAGTAAAAATAAAAATTACGAAAAATTAAGAAAATAATGTTAAAAAAGAGAGAAAAATAAGTAGAAAAAGATTAAAATATTAAAATAATTAATAATAATTAAAAATGGTTGAAAAAGGCTTAAAATATTCTTATTGGTAGCTCCCAGGCATGAAACAACTATATAAAAACAGCAGTTATATTCATAATTTTAACTGCATTGATTTTTCAGAAGTTGTAGTTAATATGGTGTATGCCAATTTCAATCATCTGATTTGTAAGTAATTTTACTTGGTTAGTATATTTTAATAGTTTTTTGCTTGTTCATTAAATTATTATTGTATTCTGGATGGCTGTGGATATTTTATATCCAGTGGCAGGTCCCCCTAAATTATATATTGATATCATAACATATTAGAATGTGAGAGCGGTTCACTAGATACTCGATGTTCCCAGTTGGTTTTGGGAATCGGTAGGTACAGATGGTACGAGACTCTCACCACTCAAAGTCTGTCGGGACAGGTTAGACCATTGATAGCATTAATCTCGAAGGCAAGACTTTGTTGTATAATCTGGGGCTCCCGATCACCACGTCGGCAGTACAGTTAGAGGGTAAAATTAAGGGAAGAGCAACAGAGTTAGAGGCCATAACTTCAGATAGTGTTTAGGTATGGATATGTTTTTTCATAATTCTACAGACTACCAGTTTAACAAAAATCAGAGGGATGACTAAGGGTAGAGAATAAAGCTTTAATTAGAAGAAGTTAAAAATCTGCGAACTTTTCGAATGTCAAATAACGTTTAATATTTCTGTTAATAAAATTTTGGGAACAATAAATTGACAATTAAAGTGATCGTAGAGGCGCCAACAGAAAACGAACAGATCTAATGATAAAATGCATGTAGAGAGTTTAGAGTTCATAAACGATCCTGATAACACTTTACCCAATAAACCAACAACAATCCGATTAATTCATTTGAACATCTTAAGCAGAATACCTCATGTTGCATGAATAATATTAAAAAGATTTTCACTAAACAAAACTATAATCAAAACTATAATAAATATTACAAATTCTGTATAGAATACGCTACGGTTTGAAAATTAAATCTGATACAAATTACTAAATAAGCAAATCGTAAACAAATCTAACAGTTTAAGAATTCAACAGAAAATTTTGTAATTCATAAATAAATCTTAAAAAAAGTTGGAAAAGGGTATTAAATGAATAAAAAAAGAAATTTTCCATAAAATAATGGCGGAACGCGGCTAAAACTTTTGAAAGATACCTTAATAAATAAAATGTAACGATCACAAGTTGACATGGGAATCATAGAAATAGACGCGTATGGGCAAGGATATAGGAAGAACGAGACGTAAGACCTTCCATCGACAGTCAGAAACCCGCGCGTTTCTTTTTTATGCATACTCACAACACTTTGTAAAACATTTCCGATTTCAACCAGAGCGTTTTTTTAGAATTGGTAATATCTTTTGGTTATTCAATAACCTTTTGCTGTTTTCATACCAAAACTACCAATACGTTTAAGAATCGGAAGAGCGAATCTTCCCATTGTTCACAATCATGATGCACCATATTTTTTTCAGATAAAATATGATTAATCACCACTAGTTTCGTTACGAATATTTATTGAAATAATATCGTGACGAGAATGTGGATTCAAATGCATTTTGTATCTTTGCCCACTATCATCACGAATATTATTCCTATATTGTTTATACTAGATAATAAATTTGGCCGTGCTGTTTATGTTTTACAATCCATACAGATTTCACTATAGAAACACTTGAATTGCTAACAATTCTAAGATCAGTTGTTTGTATAGACGAATAATTGCTGATGGAGTTTAATAATTTTTGGTTTTCTTTGGTCCTTCATTAATTTTCGAATCTTGTAAATTTGTTTGTTTCGTTAACTTTAATAATTTTATCAGGTTTTTGTCAAAAGTAATTTCAGTAATCTCATTATTCAATGAGAATTTAAAATATTGATCGTCTTAAAGATCAAACTCTTTAAAAATAAATCCACAATTTTGAATTAAATATGTTTGTGACTCCTCAAGTTTTGTTATGTATAATTTTTTTTTAAATGTAAATGTATACAGATTATCAAACGGTACAGTATCTTTATTCTAATTGTTTCAATTGGCTCTCCAACCTTAGTAAATTCCGGTGGTATCTTCAATGTATCAGTTAAAATCCCATTCTTTTTGCCATCGTCAAATTATCAAATGATGCATGAATGGGATAATAATATTTTTTGACGTTTAGAGATTGACTATATATGTACAATGAAGCATAAACATTGCAAGGACTAGATATATCAACAAAATCATTTACATTATCAATTTTAAAAAGATTTGAATTTTGACAACATTTCATTCTTTTTGTATTAAATTATGAATTTACTGTATAATGGAAAGGAATTATGCACTGTTGGGCTCAGAGCCACAATTTAAACAAAAAATAAAAATTAAAGTTAGAGAACGAGAGTGAAAGTAGTGGAAGGAATCACTGCACATAAACATGCACCGCACCAAGATATTAAAAATTAACGAAAAAACATATTAATTAAAACAAAATAAAAATATAACAAAAATTAAATAAAAACAATTAAATAATTAATAAAAATCACGAAAAAGCAAGACAGCTGCAGAAAGAAACATATTAAAAATAAAATAAACTGCCAAAACCTTGCAAAATAAGGTTTAGAAAAAACATAGGCAGAAGTGGCGACCAGAAAACAAATAAAAAGGGCAAAAATAATATTATCAGAAAAACAATAATAAAAGTAAAATTCAAAGATAAACTAAATTATATATAGAAAAATAAAGAAAAATATATAAAAAATAATAGAAATAATTTTAAAACAATTAAATAATTAAAAAGCCCTAAATATGGCAGAAAATCGCCTATTGGTCGCACACATGCATAAAATTAATATAAATACAGTGATGAATTTCATTATTTTTAACTTTTATGCCATTCAAACTTTACAATTTTCGAGATAGAAAGCATTCTTCAAACGTAAGGAATTTGATTTTGTATAAGTTGTGTCGTAATTTTTATATGTTTTTCTCATAACGTAAATGCATACTCAATAAATGTCTCATTCTTTTCTATGATAGTTAATTATATCCCTATTTATAGTCCGACCCTTCTAATTTCATATATAGTATGGTATCGTAATAGATGGTCCATGGGACGGATCTCGGGCCGGCTAGTGGGTGAAAACCCTTAGTTGAGCTCGTGGGTCATGCCTCGTGGATCCCTCGGCAGTCCGCAGTCGGGTCTGGCGATAATGCACAGGACCGCTACGCAGGGCGCCGTTGTATACTCGGGGCGGCTACTGAAAAGTGGCCGGAACGAGTCGAAATTAAAATCAGGGAAGATGCGGCAGCAGAGTTAAGGGGAATTTAAGAATGCTCATGAACGAAGCAGACAGATTTTTGTTATTGTCGGACAAGAAAATTAAGAAATGGGTAGCAGGGATATGTTATTATCATAGTCAAAAATATCGATAAAGTCTTACGAATAGAACGCAAATAATAGTGACGCGTAAAGATGCTCGTAACGTAGATCTATCACTGAACAGGAGTGCTGGCACTTGAATACCTTGAATCACTGGCTCATAACATTTCACTAGCCCCGTTTAGTCAGAAATCCACCCCAAAAAGAGAAATGTCTTTTTCTTACGCACATATAGTGAATTAAAGTTCATCATAATCAATCGATACTACACAAAACAAATCACCACTGATAGTTTTAAATAAATGATAGCCGTCACGCACCGGCAGATAACAATTACTTAAATATTGATCGGTTACAATTCATTTCAACTAAGAAAACAACTTTCACGGATATACTTTGACCTACCTAAATAAGACTGCTATTACTACCCAATTCTTAGCTAAATTATACCATAAAATAATAAATTTGGTTTCATTTAGTTAAATATAAATAATTTAACTATCTTAATTCATTCTGAGTAAATAGGACACTTTCCTAAAGATTAAATATGGATACTGAAAGCTAGCTACACCTTTTTCATAGAATACCCATCACCTAAGAGATATACGAATGAATTATATTCAAAACATTTTTGATTTGTTTTGTTCCCAAGACGCCGAATATTTAACTAATCAGGTTAGTGATATAAATATAAACATTTCTAATTTCGGGTAATAATAGGGGTGGTGTGAATGAAAAGTGCAACACTCGGTAAATCGATATGGAAATCTAGATAGTATCCATGAATTTCTCTCCGGGATTAAAAGTAGGATGAACTAACGAATGAAAGCGTAAGCCCTTCTAACGGCAGCTGACAACTCGGGAAAGACGAAGGTCCTTCGAGGAGTAGTGCTAGTAATGGCGCTCACCTGCTCGAATGGCATTCGGCCATTGTGTACAGCACCAACGTGATTTCGGTCACGGGTACATAATGGTGACTAAAATCGTGCGGCGCACCAGGTGATTCTCCCTAGCCACTAATAGTGAAGGTCACATCGGTATGACGAGTAATTTTTGAAATCTAATAACTCCTGTGCGTCCAACAGCACAAAGGTGAAATCCACCAAGGCAACCTCTCAATATCCATACAAATAAATATGATTTTGAAGATCGATCATGAATTTACTTGTTTTACTTTCAGGATGAATTGTTGGACAAGTTTTAATCTGTAAAATTATATAGAAATTAACTTTATTAGATCTTTAGCTTATATCCATGTTAGGTTTTGTAATCCATGTCATTTGACATAGTATTGTTTATCCTTACCAACTTGATCATAAAATTTACTACCTACTTCATTATTACCATAATCTTAAATAACATACATGACTGTACTCTGCTATGTATTAATTTTTGAAATTTTAAAATTCTCATCACTTCAATTTGTATAGAAATTTTTAATAAGTGGTGAATCAATAACTTTATTAATTCAAAAATATTCACCAACTTTATATTTAAGATTTTTATTTTTTCAACTTTTTTAGAAAGCCATAATTTAACAAAGCCTGATGATGAAAAATCTACATGTCTCAATCCTTTCAGGCCTCGATGTGATGAATGATTATAACTATATATATAATTTTATTCAACACATTTACCCACGTCTTGAACTTTGATGAACAATATTTCTCCCGTCTATCCCTCAATTTTCGATCAAATCTTTCAATATAAGTGGCTTTGAATGTTGAATGCACAGATTAATGATCCAGGATCTGTTTCACTTTAATGTTGTAAAATTCATTTTCTAAAGAAAAATAGTAAATTTAATTATACAAATCTTTTACCCAAATCGGTTTGTAAACAATATTTGTATTGCTTTGAATATTCCTTCAGCAGAATATGTTTTGGTAGGATTTAACGAGTAAAACAAGTAAAAATATCAATACATGTCAAAATATACTTGTATCTATTATTAATCTTTTGTTGGGCCAGTACAAAATTTTGTTTAAATGGATTGGAAACAGCACGCAAACATAACATGCAAAATTTAAAATCGGACCCATAAACATCAAATAACCACCTCAAAATGCGAGAAAATACATAATTAAAAATAATAAATGGAAAAAACATAAAAATAAATTAAAATATTAACAAATGCACCAAGATCTGCACGAATTGACATAGAAATACCATAATAACAAAAGATTTGACCGAAAATTGACAATTTACGAAAAAGAAAAGAGTTCATGAATAAATGGAACAAAAATAAAATAATTTTAGTCAGGAATGATTAAAATCAAAAGTTAATGATTAAATTGTCAAATAAATCGAGAAAATAATAAAAAATTAGAAAAGAATTAGACACATAATATCAAGGTCAAATTTTGTTTTAACAAATATATGTATAATGAAAGAGAATTTTTCATTTGTCGAAATTTTTCTGGCCCACAGCCACACAACACGCAAAATAGCAAACTGAAACATAACTAGTCACACTGTGTAAGTGCGGTTTCTCCGCCTATAGTGTGTGCCCGTGAGAGTTCCGTCGTGCGTAACGACGGTCTCGAACGTAAATATCATAATCGTTATAGGGGCAGTGGGAAGATCGAGAACTAGTCTTTTAACTGGCTCTCTTTCACCCATCTCCCGAAAATTCGACCTAAAATTAATTCTATACAACGGCTTAAATGACCACACCGAGTAGTCCAGTGGACACTCGTAAAATCTAATATAAACAAAAGTACCTTAAGATCAAACTGAGAGGGGCGGGAGGTGGAACTTTGAAATCGATGAGACGAAATCATTTAAAAAGTAATAAAATAACGAAATGAATTGTGACGAAATTATTTAAAAGGTATAAAATAACTAAAGGAATTGATAGAGAAAATTAAATGCATTAAAATGATGAAATAACTATATTAAATGTATTAAAGTAATAAAATAACTAAATGAATTGATAGTGAAAATTAAATGCATTAAAGTGATGAAATAACTAACTGAATTAATAGAGAAAATTAAATGTATTAAAGTAATAAAATCACTAAATTAATAGAGAAAAATTAATTGTACAAAAGTAATAAAATAACTAGATGAATAGATAGAGGAGATTGAATGTACTGAAAGCAATATGATATGTTGGGCTCAGAGCCACAATTTAAACAAAAATGGTAATAAAAAATTAAAACAGGGTTAAGGCAGTGAAATAAGTCACTGAACATAAGCACGCACCACAAGAAGATACTAAAAATCAATAAAAACATATTAATTAAAACAAATTAAAAATATATCAAAATTAAATAAAAACAAATAATTAATTAAAATCATTAGAAAAGCCTGCAGCTGCAGAGAGAGACATATGAAAAAGAAAATAAACTGCCAAAACCTTGCAAAATTAGGTTTAGAAAAAACACAGGCAGAAGGGGCCACCAGAAAATAAACAATAAGGGACTAAAAATAATATTATAAGAAAATAATAATAAAAATAAAATTCAACTATAATATAAATTAGATATCAAAAAATAAAGAAAAATACACAAAAAATAATAAAAATAGTTTAAAATTAATAAAATAATTAAAAAGCCCTAAAAATGGCGAAAAATCGCTCATTGGTCGCACACACACACACAAAAACAGTATAAATACAGTGACAAATTTTATTATTTTAACTTATGCCAAAACTTGTACTTTATTAACTTTGCAATTTTTCACAACGCATTTTTGAAGTAAGGAGTTTTTATGTATTAAATTTCTCTTTTTAAGTTAATATAGTTTTATATGGTTGTTCATAATGTTTTGCTTAATACTCTTATGAATTTTTATATATATATATATATAATCCTATATACGAGGCCCCCTTAAAATCAATATATACGTAGAGTATTTTAATAGCTATCAATGGGACGGATCGCGTGCCGGCTGGTGGATTAAGTTCCCTAGTTGTGCTCGTGGGTCGTGCCTCATTGAAACCTCGGTCGTACGCAGTAGGGTCTGGCAATTGCACAGGACCTCCACGCAGTGCATCGTTGAACGCCTTAGCGGCTACTGAAAAGTGGCCGGAACAAGCAGAAATCAAAATTACGGGAAGTCCGAATGCAGGTAGGGGAACTAGGATAAGTCGCGTGGCGATCTCATAGGATGATTTTTCTTGGCCTCGAATAACAACACGAGTGAAATTGGGTAGAAGGGATAAGCATAGACCAGATGTGATGTAACAATTGATAATGAAGTAAATAAAATAATAAAGGAAGTGTCAGAATACTTATTTTATAAAATATGAAAAAATAGGCACTAATTACCGTCAATTACCACACATGCATAGATAAAAAGTGGCCATTTATTAAAATATCCATGTTTTCTGTCCACGAGTAGAGAATGATCATTATGGAGCTCCGAATTTCGACCATCCAGATGCGTATCTCCTTTCGAACATTACAATGACAATACACAAATCCAACGCAGCAGAAAGGTAGATAGAGAGATTTCCATAGTACAATCAGGTCATCTGATGACAGCTAGCGATCCTAAACTGTCTAATCATCTAGGTAAACGAAAAATATCGATCCAATCGAAAAGAAAATAAAATTGAAAAGCCATATTATAGCCCTGACTAATTTAGAAAATAAAATCTCCAGCAGCGGCGACACTCGTCGATTGGAAACTGTAACACTATAAATTTTTGTTCTGTATCGATACGTAGAATCCACACTGACATTATTGCAATAGGACAATTCTCTCACTATTGGCAACCCGATGCTACTGACATAAAGTTCTCCCCTACCATTGTGAGTCCACTATGATCGCTATTTCCCAAATTGTTAGTCAATGTAGCAGTTATCGATCGTCGTGGCTACATTCACTACTACTATTGTTCCTATTTGTTTGTTGTTGTATAATTAATAATAGTTATTTTCGCCCTTAATTAATATTACCATTATTATTGCTAGAATTAACAAATATATTTTATTAAACAAATTTTTTATTTATATAAATCTTTTTATCGATATACTCCATCCTACTTGCACTTAACGAGCTCTTCACATAATTACCATTTATGTCTTTCATCGATCGGGATATATGAAAATATAAACGTTCAATTTTTGCATGCAATTTTGTTTCATCCAAGCGATTATTAATGCAGTGATTTTAATAAAATTTCAAAATACTCTCCTCTTCATCAGTCAAGACTATTTTACTCAAATTTATCATAGTATTCTCCACGCTAAATTAAGCAAAATTCCAAATACTTTCCTCAATTTTTTAATATGAGCATCCTCTTTAGATTTTATTAGCAAAGTCGAATTTTTGATACACGATTCAATACATACTTGTAAACATTACTCATTCTTAACATTATTTTATCATAAATCCAATATTCGTTATTTTTTTATCAATGGAAGTTCTCCTTATCTACTCTGATTCTAACATTATTCTTAAGGTTCTTCTATATAATAATTTATTAGAATATATAATTAATATAAAAATAATAATTTGTTTAAATTACATGAATTAATTCATAATATTTTAGTTGGTTTTTGTGCCTGGAGATCATAGTTAAACTATCGAAATATATAGTATGCTGAGTGTTTGAATGGTGTTTTCTTTTAATAGTAATAATAATAATAATAATAATAATAATAATAATAATAATAATAATAATAATAATAATAATAATAATAATAATAATAATAATAATAATAATAAATAATATAAATGTTAATAATACAGCAATATAAATATTAATACAAATAAAAAATAAAAATAAATACTGTAAAGTAAATTAAACTATTTGTGATGCCAGGATTGTTTACGTGACACAAATTATAAAATTTTTATAAATTTAAAAGTTTAAATTGCCGTTTGTTGCAGTTTTATAAACTTTAATGTTGAATATTAATTGAAGTGGTTTTTTTATAACAAGACAACAGCAAATTTTATATTTAAATAAAGTTAAATATGCAATTTTGGTTCTATTTTATAACACTCGTAATAAAATAAAAGAAAATATTGATTTGATATTGAGTTCACATACTTAATTTGAAAAATGTCCAACTTCATTTTTAATAAATTATGAGTTTCAAATTAAGATAAATGAAGTGTTTAAATACTTCAAATCATATTAGGTTACAACAATTGTGTTTTAAATTGGGTAGCAATTATAATTTCGCAATATAAATTGTCAGAGATCCTTTTATGATTTATAATAACCAAATTTAGTGATAATACAAGGAACATTAATCAAATTGATAAATTTTCATTCGATTGTTTTATTTAAAACATGTTGCCTTTACTCTCATATAAAGTAATTAATATTTTATTCTTTTTTTAAGTGCATCTTTTAACTTTTATCAATTCGACTGAAACATTTAATTTCTAGCTATACCGCTATAAAAAAGACATGATGATGAAACAAGATAATAAGCTGAAAACGAGCAACGGGATGAATAACCAATCTCATGCAATGAATCAACGGAGAAAAAAATAAAAACCCCTCATTGACAGAGATAACAATTTTACTTTTTGGGATGTTCGGAGTGCCAGTTTTTTACTTCTGTTACTGGACTCTCATTTCCATTTATCACTGGACAATTGCTTTCAATACAGAGCAATTGCTCAGCGCTCCTCCAAAATCGGTTTCAATGGATACTGCTTTTAATCCATTTTATTTCAATCCCCTATCGATTTCCATTAAGGAAATTATTGAAAATCGATTGGTAAATATGAAAAAATACAAATTCAATTACAGCTGGACCGATATCGATCGACGCGGAGATTTGAGCATAGAAGAGTATCGGGATATATATAGTGGGAAATGGTTAGGATTTCCTATATTCATTGATTTCTTTTTTAATTACATTAATAATAATAATCTATAAAACGGTGATTCCTTGGTAGCAGCATAAATTAAAATATCAGATAAGCCAAAAACGATTGCATTTCATGTTTTAGTGGCTTAAATGGATCAGTTCAATGTTTCCATCTTTTTTACATTATAAATAAAAAAATTGTTAGCATGGGACTCTGCTAGCACACACAGAGATAAAAAATGAAAGATTATCTCTCGAGCTCTGATATTGATGAAGTAGTGATTCCATCGGGTATGACAGCATATCTGCACTGCTTGGATAATGACATAAACAAGCCATTTAAGGATTATTTTCGAGAAGAAATAATTATTTGAATTGAAACCAAAAGATAAAGAAATACCATGGGTAACTTTATTAAACAAAAACTGCAAGAAGTTATTAAATGAGTAAATACTGAGTGGAATAAGATCAAGGATGAATGTTTATGTAATGCTTTGCGTGCTGGATATTTGAAAAAATTCTTTTTCATTTGATACTTCAGAAATTGCTAAGCACGAACGATTTGGTTCATTGATTTTATGGAGGCTAAAATCACAAGCAGGCCTGCAGATCTTCAAACTTTGAATGATCAATCTGATATTTTAGAAAATGGTGATATGGTTGTTCTTGAATAATCATGTTTTGATCAATTATTCTTTAATAATCGTTTTTTTATAACTCTTAAAATATTATATTTTATTTCAAAAAAATAAAAGGCCTATTCGAAATCTAGCCCTAAGCGCATTTGGCTAAGATTTTTGAAAAATTGATATCTGGGGTTGGATTTCGGAAATACACGGTAATATTAATAGCAATAATAATTATACGATACATTAAGTGATACCCAGTACATTTCTCAATATTATACTATTTCAAGCTAATGGCTCTCATCAGTACTATGCCGGGAGGTGCTCAGATTTCTCTTAGCGCCAGGTAAGTGTAAAAACATTGTCAAATTAGCACTGTTATACACTTATACTGATGCACTAGACATCAAATAAGTTTGCAAAGTTTGGTTTTAAGGCAAGACAATAAGACGAATCTTTATCTTGAACCTCCTTTCACTTGAAACCATGGTAGATGCCATCATACTTCTGTGGACTACAAGTTCAACACAGAAACTGGTAACAAGCTATCAGACTACCAAAACTACTTGAAAAACTTGATTTTATTAATCACTATGTCTGATTATATTCAAAGAATATACGATACATTAAGTGATATCCAGTACATTTCTCAATAGTATACTAGTTTCGAGCTAATGGCTCTCATTAGTACTATAATTATAATAATATAAAAAGCATAAAACGATCATTTCTTGGTATCAGCATAGATTAAAATATTTTTAAAACAAGTGTTGGGTTATTATTTAACAAGTCGGTTACTCTCTGATTCCCCGTGATCAATAAGTCAAAACCCAACAAAGAATATGTTTATTGATTCTCAACACAACATTACAGTTAGTCCTTTATTTGTACTCGTTTTATCGTTAACGAATCTATTGTACGTAAGGCCGGTAACCCGATGTAAAATCGCCTTTTCTGGAAGGTAGTAGTGATTGTTAAATTACCAACCTCGTTTTTTTGCTTCTAAATAACACTTTGTTTCATTTGCTAATATGCAATCATAATGGTCCCCAGTGAAAACATTTTAATTACTGCTCGGCAATTATTCCAGAAATTTAGATCTAATTGCTTTCAATGCTGAATTTCTTTTTTTCCAATCATTTTAATAATTTCCAGGGTTTCACTACGATTTTGGTTTCCCATTTGCTCTAATTTTTCATTAACTCGGTTTTTCATTAAGGGATTAATTAATTTTAATTAATTTGTTATTTCGCTTAAATTTTTCCAGGAGATCCCTAATTAAATTTTTATTATTATATTTAAGTCTCTAGATTTGGCGTTCAGCCATACCCGTTTTCCGCAATCAATATTAATTTTCGAATTGTATAAATTTTTAATTAGTTTTTGTACTTTAATTATTTTTGATGGTTTTATTACTTTTCGCCTTTCCATGCTTTTATTTTACTTTCTACTTTTTATATCAACTCCAACACAAGTAAATAATAAGACAAGCCATTGCTACAAAGAATATATTAAAATTTAATATATACTTGACAGCAATAGCCTTATAAGAAAAAATTGTCAATTATAAATAATCAATTGAATAAACATGGCAATGATTTAATTAAAAGAAAGCTACATTAAAACACACGTTTACGATATATTTTGGCAGATTTACTGTCATCATCAAGTAAAAAAATAATCAAAATATTTTGGATTTAATTTATATATTTTGAACAAATTATTACTTGAAAAACTTTAATAAATTTTTTGTTGTTTTAAAATTTTACATTAGTTTTAATATTTATATTTAATATTAATAATTAACTCAAAATAAACTTAATACCATAAAAATTCTTGAATAAATAATAAAAATGTAAATTTATATCATTCAAACATTGAAAATTTAATTTTACTTAAAATAAATTAAATATTATAAAATTAATATTAAAAATAAAAATTGTAAAAACAAACAAAATCATTTTTACTAGTCCCAATGTTACATGACCCAACTATTTAAAAACATTCGTATTCAGAGTATTTGCTCTTATATCTTTAAATCCAATAAGGCTTCACATAATATTTTCCCAATAATTATTAAGACTTAAATATAAATTTAAAATCGGACATGCATATTGTGCTCACTAACATTGGGCAATCCCTTCTATCGACAATGCTCAAGTACTCGGAAACAGAAATAACGGGAAGTCTCTACAATATATGTGACATTAAACCCATTACATGATATTATAAAACTTTTAAATTAATAAAAAAAGTTTTTAAAAACAAACATTTTTGCTGTTAAGGGTGTCATATAAGGAACTTTATATATATATGGAACTTTTGTTTATATAAGGGACTTTTGTTCATATAAAGGATTTTTGTCAATATAAGGGACTTTTGTCTATATGAGCGACTTTTAGTCTATTAAAGAGAGAGACTTTTGTAAGTATGAAAGAATTTTATAAATAGGTGTGAATTTTGTAAAAATGACGGATTTTGGAAGTATAAAGTATTTTATGCAATAAGAAATAATTTTTAATTTAATAATACTCTTTAAGAATATTTGTTATTTTACAATACTTTTGAAAAATATTATTTAGCATTCATTAAATATTGCATTGCTATTACCCTTATGAGTATGGTCTATAAGATATAGTGAATAGGAAATATGAATAATGTTAAATTTGTTTTAATAAAGAAACTTCTATTTTCATATTTTTTAGTAAAATTCACACCTATTTACCAATTTCATTCATATTTACAAAAGTCTTTTTTATAGACCAAAGTCTCTTATGTAGACTAAATGTCGCTCATATAGACAAAAGTCCCTTATATGATACCCTTCCATTTTGCTTATCCCAATTTTACCAATCAAATTATTTAATATATCGAAAAATGTGTGTTTGAATGGCGCTTTCTTGTAATGAAATCATTACCATGTCTATTTAATTATTTAAATAATTATAAGAAGAATATTGAAAATAATAAGAATAACAAATGATAACAAAAAATAATAATTAATAATTATAAAATTTACGTGCGAATTGTTGGGTTATAATTATTAAATCGGTTAATCTCTGACTCCTCATGTTCCTTTCTATAAAATAAAGCTTTTATAGTAATTTATTTGAATCAAAATAATTATTCTGTTTAGTTCCCGATCTCTTTGTACAGGTCGGTTCTCTGCACGTCTCCGGTTTTCTTCATCGCTCGGGTTTCCCATTGGCTCGGTGTTTCCATTAGGATATTAATTAATTTTAATTAGTTTGTATTTTGCCTATATAATTTGCGCTTTTATTATTTAAATCAATGTCACATTTATGTTTAATTTATTATATATTTGAAATGCGTTGTATTATTGATAATCCCCATAAAATTTTGATATAAATTCTTTTCACAATAGGCCAGTAATAATTACTGATTGTGGTATAAAATGGCCAGCTATGAAAAAATGGACTAAATCATATTTTATGAAATCACATGGAAGGGAATTGGTGACAGTAAAAACAATGGCGGTTAGAGAAAAAATTCATAAATTATATTTTCTAAGAATCTTTTCATCAAGGATGGAGTTAGTGAGAACTTTGCTATGCCTTTAGATATTTACATGCAGCATCTACACAAAGGTTATCCAAAACAATGGACCTATTTGAATGATGAGTTGTTCATACCTAGTCGGCCGAAATTGCAAAGCGATCTCGGTACTTGTGTAAGCAACTGAAGCAAAGTTAACAATTGGTCTATTATCAATTAATTTTGTTAGAAAGAAATTATGGAAGATTATTTTCAAATGTTTCCGGTAGAGATTCGACCGTGGTGGTCATTTTTGCTATGGGGTACAAGATATTCCCGATCTCATCTTCATATGGATCCTTACAATTGGACCGGAACTAATATGGTAATTAGTGGTCTCAAGCAATGGAAAGTATTGTTCAATTGTATTTTAAAAATTTTCATCTTTAACCAAAAATTATTACTATTTATAATTATAAAATGTCAATCTCTATATTTATGTATTTTCATTGAATGTAGAGTGTAGAACACAGACAAAAAGGAGAATAATTTTACTGGTCGGATCTACATATAAAAGCAAAAATATTTCTATTCGAATTAATATTACGTAATAATCGACTAATGAAAAATTATATATTTTACATTGGTTACAATGTTATTAAAAAATTTTAAATTCCAGATTCGATTTCTGACAGTTTCATTAAAATTTCAATTTTAAAAGATAAATGTAACTTTTAAGAAATAGGTCAATCATCTAGAAAAAAATTTATAAAGTAGGTCAGATATAAAAATAATTTATATATTTAAGTGAAATTATGTATATCTTATAGTTTATTTATTTAAAACTATATAATTTATATATTGAAGGTCAAATTACCTATGTCATATTTAAAACTATATAAAGTATATATTTAAAACCGAATTAAGTAGGTCAAACCTTAATATCTGAACATATATAGGTGTAAGCATATCATCAGTGTCACCAGCAATAATGTCAACTTCGAAACATTTTATAGGAGACCGCAGAAATTTTAGTGTAAATGTTTTGAATAACAATTTTTAATTTTCTAACGTTTTTTGACTTAAATAATAGCTTCATATTGAGCTCTTTTTTTATCACAATTTGTTTATTATAATTAAAAACTGGATTAGCAATATTACTTTTTTTATTTTTTAAATTTTCATTTAGTTTTAAAAGACTTGAGCTATTTTTGCTCAAACAATTTTTAAGAAGAATTTAATTCTCTACAACAGTGGTTTCCAATGTTTTTTGACTACCGCCCTCTGCAAGACACAATTTTTTTAACTCTTTATTTTAACAATTTGAAGAAACATTTTGATTAGGATATACAATCCCTGGACCCAAAGATTAAAGTAATTTTACGGTATTTAACTATCGGGATCCAGAGATTACTTCCTTTTACGTTTTTCTTAATTAAATAAACGTAAAAAACTATTGATAATGCAAAACTTTATAATTATTACTTTTCATGATGTATATCAGAATGTCATGTCTTATTGCCCATTTATTATACAAACAACAAAAACCATTTGAATATACACGCTTTGTTTGAATGTGCTTTCAGTTTGTATGTCTAGCAATGGTGTCGAATTTTATTGTATAACGTTTGTTGTTTCATATATGTGCTATTACACTCTTTTACAGTTTTTAATTAATGTAACCCATCCATTTTAGTACAATGCCACGATCACCTTATAAACAGTCAAGATTCAGAATCATTTTACCTGATCAGCTACTTATTTTTTTGAAATTGTTGGATTTTTAATTTTTCTAAATAATTTCTTTATTTGATAATTATATAACTATATAAATAATAAAATTCTGAATATCTTTAGTGGAGCTACAGAGCTTTGTGACGAAATATTTAAATGAATGTATAAGTTTTTGAGATGAATGTTAAAAAAGAGCCACAATTATTATTATTATTATTATTATTATTATTATTATTATTATTAAGCTTTTCCCGCCTGGACAGGATAATCTTCTCCACGTGAAATTAGAAACCAAATACAAATTTCCCATCAACATCAACAAATACAATAGGTAAAATTCCCGTTTATTTACCATGGTAAAAACTATTGTTTCATGTTTACATAATATTTATCCAATGGGTTTTCTTTTCTTTTTTTCTTTCCCATAGTAATAGGGAATTTGTTAAGACAATATAATTATTGAATTTTGTTTTTATTTTAGTAAAATCGATTGTTTCGATCCTAATGCACATATCGAATACCCTTCACTGAAATCGGCAAAGGTTCTTGAGTTCTACCAATATCCAGGCGAGTTATTAATTATTCCAACTGGATGGTTTCATCAAGTAAAATTCACTTCCAAACCTTTGAAATGTAAATCTATATGTAATTAAGGCTTTTAATGAAGAAATTACTCTAGCTGTCGCTGGACAGTTGATGAATTCAGAAAATTATTTGTATGTCCTTGAAGAAATTTTCAAAGGTGGAGACTTGCAAAGAGGACCCTATTACTCTGACTTAAAAAATAAATCACCCCAAGAAAAAGTAAAGTATTCCACTTAGAATGTTAAAGATGAATTTCATTATTTTAGGTTAAAGAAGTTTTGTTGGGAATCACCGAGAAAACACGAACTCAGGGCAGAGAAGCTACGGAATTCATTTATAATCAGTTAAAGCAATTGGCTGAATCATCAGGTCTGCCGGTTCCTCCATCCATATTGGATCTTATAAACTCACAGAAACATAAAACCGATAATTTACCATAATTTATTGAGTGCCTTGCTAGAAATCTGTGTAGTAAAAGGAACCTGCCATTCCAATCTGTTCTTGCGCAATAAATTATATGGTTTCATTTGATAATTCATATTTTTCATTTGAAAAATTATATAATAAACTAAACAGGATTACAGATAAAAAGCAAACAATGCTCATGAATATGAGTAAAGGTAGTATTTGTACATTACTCGGTGAAGGTGGTATATAAAAATTGCTTTCTTACTTTTTACTCAAAATCGACGTCTCTAATGCCGCGAAGCGAACCTTCAGATTTTGTGCAATGTTGGAGTGCATATTTTAGAGAATATCATTATGTTTATTTATTACTAGTCGGTAATAACTTCTGACTCCTCGGTGTCCTTATTCAAATAAATCTTACAACCCAACACTATAACGTTTATTAAAATCACTACAATAGTTAGAACAATAATATCATTGTCAATCTACATACTTTTCAATAACAATTTTATTCTCTTGCACTGAGTTAATGTGTTTAATGTGTTGGGCTATAAGCCATAATTTAAACAAAAATGAGAAAATTGTGTAAATTAAAACAAAATAATTAATGACATTTGGAAATTATTAATATGGGTGCTGTAACATAAGCACGCACGGCAAGCAGAAATCAAAAATTAAATAAAACAAAATAAAAACATAACAAATTTAAATTAAACAAATACTAATTAAAATCATTGAAAAGCCTACAGATGCAGAAAGAAACACAAAACATAAAACCCCAAAAACCTTGCAAAAGAAGGTTTAG
The DNA here is from genome assembly GCA_022537955.1 of Schmidtea mediterranea. Taxonomy (NCBI): domain Eukaryota; kingdom Metazoa; phylum Platyhelminthes; order Tricladida; family Dugesiidae; genus Schmidtea; species Schmidtea mediterranea. The sequence goes on from CM039679.1 coordinate 130,690,759, forward strand.
AAAATACATAGGCGGAAGAGGCGATCAAAAATTTAAATATCAAAGGGTAAAAAGAGAAACAATCAAAGAGAATAGTTAAATAATAAAAAATAAAATTTTACGAAAAATTGAGAAAATAATATCAAAAAATAGAAAAAAATAAGGAGAAAAGTAAAATATTTAAAATAAAATAAAAACAATAAAACCCCCCGAAAAATAGTCGAAAAGACTGAAAATACTCTGATTGGTCGCACCCAGGCATGAAAATACTATATATACAGCAGTCATTTTCATAATTTTAGACATTTGTAGACACAAAATTTTTTAGACAAAATTTTTAGACATTTTGACAATTTTTCAAATTTGGATGCTTGACAGACAAACTTGTGGATTGTAAGTATTGTTATTTTGTACAAATATATTTTTCGAAGTTAATGTTTTGTTTATTTTAACTTATTCTGGATGGCCGCGTTGTCTTTTGACATCGCTTGGCAAGTTCCCCTAAATTATTTATATTCATTTTATATATAATATTGTAATATTCGGTTAGAAAAATATTGAATATTCAATTCCTGCAGTTAAGTTTGCTGGATTGACGTGCCAATTTATCATTTTCCGCTCCTCGGAGTCTGCTGGAACAGGTCAACTTGGCATTGATCTCGAAAGTAGGAGTCCGCTGGATTTCACCACAGCGTTCATGAATGGTGGACGGAGCGGTAAGAGGGTAAAATGCGGGAAGATCGCCATAGTTAAAGGGATAACATTATTAAATGTTTAAATAGGAAAATTGAATTTTTATTTAACTCCTGCCGATTATTATATTATCAAGGGTACAACTAGTGATAGAAATTTAGGTCAACGAAAGTATAAAGTAGGGTTAAATCACGTACATTGTTTGATAATCATCACCGTAGAAATTAAAATAAAATGATACATTTATGCATGGATCTGTGAGATGATAATATAGAGATTTATGAATGGTGGTAACTGTGGCGACCATAGGAAAGCAAATATGAGTTGTTGGACTAAAATAATTACATTATAATAATGCATTCATTTCAATTTACCATAGGCTAACGTCTGTATGAAACAAGGAATTTTCCATAAAATAAGGGCGGAACGCTGCCCAAATTTTTAAAAGATAATTTAATAAATAAAGAGTAACGATGAGAAATTGATATAGGGATTGTAGAAATAGATAGAAAGAGACCTAAGACCTTCCATCGGCAGTCAGGAACTCGAAAATGAATATATCATGAAGAGTAGTTCTAGAAATGGAGCTCACCTGCTCATGAATTTTCAGCTGCTATATACAGTATCAAAATGAGCTTGCTCATGGATATATAGTGGTAGGTTAAAAATTGTGGGGCATCTGGGTGAGACAGCATAGACCCTATGGAAAGAAGGTATTTTGATCAAGGGGAATAAGTTTGAACAAATTTTGCACAGATTTAAATAAATTAATTACACCCAGTACACCAACAAATGGAAAATCTCCCTTCTTATACACAACTGCTCTAAGTTAACTTTGTCTTTATTCCAACATTCGAAATTCTTCATTTTGTTATAGGATTTTGAATGTATGAGGAACGGTCGTTATATCAAGTACTGCAAACTCCAGTACAAGGTTATGAATATAATACTAAAGGGGAAATTTCAGAGGATCATGGATGCATATCTAAAAATCGCGTTTTTTGATAAAATGAGAACTCGAAAGTTAAATATCCAAATGATATATGATAAACTAACACATGATATAAATAAATACATTAGATTGAAAATAAATTGAACTTTAATGAAATATTTAGTGGAAAAAATCAAAGAAAACTTCAAAACCGATATGAACCGACTGCCCAAGGAGTCAACCTGATTTCGGCAATTACAAGGAATGTGGATAAGAAGTTAAATCGGACAAATACGTTCTATCGTAGTTCATGGATCCAGGTGTATACCAGGGACTTAGCAGTTCGCGTTTTATGAGCTCACCTTAGGCTGTCATCCATCCATTTGATACATTACCAACGTTGCTTAGTGACAAGTATAAAGCGGTTAAATATGTTAGATGAAGAAGGACGACCATTGGATACATTCGTACTCTCGAAATACTATAGAACAGGGCCTAGTAAATATCCCGTCAACATTCATGTAGAAAAATAATCCCATAAAAGCCAACAATCAAATTCCAAACAAAATCTCAAACCAAATCCCAAACCAAACCCAAACCCAAATTCTTGTGATAGATAAGATCCAATTGTGTAACTTATTCGAACATTATCTGTATATAACCAATATTAATTCTTTTTATTTGTGATTTATTATTTATGTATTATTATGTTATCTTTATTTTTTGTTATGTGGTGAAATATATTTTTATAACATTTCTACAAATATTATTATTATTGTTATTATTGTTATTATTAATATTAATATTATTATTTCTATTACTAATATTGTGTTATTAAAACTATACCGGAAATTAGATTTATAATCGTGTGAGAATGTTGAATATATTTTTACTATAATAATTTTAAAATATATTAAATTTTTCTTATAATTCTAGTGCGTGACATAAAAATAAAAAATTTAATTTCCTGAAAACCATAATAAAAAATAATATATATACCGACGTAAAAATAATTATATTCGCCCAAAAATTAGCGAACTAACCCATTTCTTCTGGAGTTAATCTCAGGGAAAAATTACACAGGAACAGAGCTCAACACAAATTTTTTCGCACGAAATATAAAACACGCATATAAAACATATAACACAAACATAAATTACACGCTACGATTATTCAAATTGTAAATTGAATTTTTGATATTAACAAAATTTTTTATTGGAATTGTTAATTTTTGATTTAATAAAATTTATTATATCGAATTCGTCTTTTTGTTTATCGAAAACATATATATTGATACCAGTGCACGTTGGGATCTCGATTAGCGATACTGAGACCTCAACAAATAGAATGTTTTTTACGTATAAGAATTTTCATTAACATTTTAGCATTAGAAAATTCTAATTTTAGTGAATTTAAATTCTGAAATTATTTTAGTTAATCATTCTTATAATTAATTTCTAAGAAAAATTTTAATCATTTTATTTCGGGGAAAAAACCAGAAACTATCAAAGGCGAGTAGTGTAAAAGCCATAAAAATCAATTCATTTGAAGAATTTATAAAATTTCAGGTTCAGCGCATAAGGGAAAATGGCTAAAGAAAAATCGATTCAAATACTACAAAAATTTTTTCAAAAAACAACAAAAGCCAATAGTATAGAAATTGGTTAGATCCTATCCAATATTTTCATAAATAAAAGAAATCCAAATTTTTAGTTTTATTTTTAAAATAAGTAATTACGAAATATAAAAATAGAATATTTAAAATCCAAAAAGGCTGATACCTCAATAAATGATTTATTAACCAGTATAAAAATTTCGATACATATCGCAATAGATTCTAGATAAAAATTCCACGAGTCTGATGTAGATCTATACCTGATTGAGACATTTTTAAGAAATTTCCAAGAAATCGAAAAAATTAAAATCAATGAAGAAAAAATATACTCTCACCATAATAATCACACAGAGTTGTGGTGTTGACATCAGATGAATTCCTTTCTGAAAAAAGAATGGAATTTCTTGTTTAAATCGATTTTTTTGGAAATATTTTTGTTTTAACTTAGATAGAAACCTAAAACCCAATTTTTGCGCTAAAACTGATCAAGCTCGTATTTATTTGACCAACACCATAATGCCTGTGTGTTTTTGAGAGTGAAGCCTATATTTAAAAAAGAAAAATGAAAAATGTAAAGAAAAACCATATAAATAAAAATTAAATAAATTTTTTATACAAAAAAATGTAAAAATTTAATAAAAATATCAAAAGGAATTGAAAAAATTATATTATAAGAATATTCTGGAAAATTCCTTGTTTTACCGTACCAAAACACACACACGAAAAATCGTGGTATATAAGGCAGTGCTGGGCAGACAAATTTCAGTAAATCTTATAAATTTTTAAGTACTCTTTCAAATGTGCATTATTTATTACCGAAGTTGCGAATTTTATTTAATCTTATTATTTTACGGAAAATTTTGATAGCCAGAACTCATAAAAGTAAAATTTGTTATTTTTTATCATTTCTTTATTATTATTTGTGATGTATATCGTATGTATTATTATATAATTGCTAAAAATATTAAATGCGTTTTAGGGAGCTCTTTATTTTCCTTTTATTTAGCTTATAAATTTATCAAGGCATAATTATAGATGTTCTTAAGAATAAAACATTCAACGATCGAACCTCAATCACGAGGACTAAACTTTAAAATTGCACTTAAATTTTTTTATATACGCAAGCTATTAAAATGAAATTTTTGCTACCCCGGATCGAACCGATGGTTAGCAGGGAACCCATGGTGAATGCAGTAGCTAGAGCCGCTCAGTATTCTCCCTTCCTAAATCCTATCGCCCAACCCTCGAAAGAGTAGTGTTAAGGTCCTGGGGAAGGTTTAAATATAAAGGTTAACAAAAGGCAATGAAAGATATATAACGAAGTTCGTGTAGGCGAAGTAAGCTAATAACCGAATGTAGGATGAACGACAAATCGAAAAAATTTACTAGTTTACATAAATGACAGTTAAAGAAAAAACTAAATAATTGTGATTTTTCGAAGACATTCTGAATTATTACCTCACAACCGATCACAACAACCCATATTTGATACAATTATCCCAAAGTAAGACCTATGATATATGATTGTCTATAATCACATTCAGATTTTTACATTATTAAATATTGTTATTGTTATCAATTCTTTGATATTATTACCATATGTTATCGAATTTAATGTCAAAGTTGCAAGTTTTATATTTATTTTGAAACGGGGGTCGTCGGGCGAGTTGTATAAATTAAACCCACCTTATCTTAGTTTCATATTAGTCTTTGAACTTTACCTAAATTTTTCATAAAAATTACTATTATTATTAGTATTATTATTATTATTGTTGTTGTCGTTATATTTAATATTATTTCCATTATTACATAATAATTTTTAATATTATTATTACTATTATTATTATTGTTTATGATTCTGTTGGGTTTTTATATAGAAAGTCAGTGCTTAGGTCTGACTCATTGGTGTCTTTCTTTAATCGAATTAATTAACCCAATACACAATAAGATTTATTTTCAATTTATATATCACAACTTTCACAAAACTCGATTCAATTCACAATACTCTACACAATTATTCTGCAAGATTTTACAAAATCCAATGCTTAGGATACGTCTTCCAAAGGGAGATGTCCCTGTCTGGTACGCAATTTGTTTGACTGGTTATTTATCTTTAAGTTTCTTACCTCCTTTACTCCGCTCTCTGAAATATTCTCTTTGACCAACTGGCAATTTTGTTGATCTGCCTTTTCTTTTTATACTCATCTCGCAAACTAAATTTGGCATTTTTGACATCTCTGTCCAAAACCAAATTAGTTATTTCTGGCCTCCCGGGGTTTCCATTTGTTTACAATAATTATTTTTGGTTGCGAGTTTCTCTTTTATCCCGAGTTTTCTTCGTCAACCAATTTCGTTTTCCGTAATTAGAAAATTTGTTGACTTTCCAGATTTCTCACACTATTCGGGTTTTCTTTTGGTTCGGACTTCCCATTAGCTCGGGTTTCCCATTAGCCAATTAATTTTTAATTAATTTCTATTTTTATTAAATATTTCCTTCTGGGGGACCCCCAGTCGATTTAATTTTATTATATTTGTATTCGTCTTGTCATTTGACATCCGCTCATACCCGATTCCCCCGATAAATATTTATTTTAAAATTTTAATTGATTTTGCCTTTTTAATTATTATTTAGAATATCAATGTTTTTATTGAGTTTCCATTTTTACTTTTGTGCATTTTGTTAACCCCAACAATTCTATATAATCCTTATCACCAAAATTATTTTTACTAGGGTCTTTCATGGTGATTATTATCATTAATATTGTCTATTAGGAATATGAGGTAACCCAGGGTGTCCCCCACAGTGTTCCTACTGCGTTGGCCATGTGTCAGATTTACTAGCACTGTTGTAGAAACCTTCCCCAAAAATTCAAAGCGGAAACAAATATGTGCGCTCTCATCCCTCCCCTCATACAGATAGTATAATTAGATCCTGAAGAGAATGTTTCCATAAACTCATAAATAAACAAATTCCGAAATTCATTTTGTAAAAATTAATCGTAATCAAATATTGATAGAGATAGCACTTATCTATTCGTTATTTATTTTAGTGGAATTCAACAGCCAGATGATCGAGAAGTTTTGCAAGGACATCGCTCAATACCATCACGAAGCGATTGTCCAAAATCAAAGAGCTGAAGCTCTGGTGTGCAAGTGCAGGCACCTGGAACAGACGTGGCTCCGACCCGAAGGGATAGCCAAATTAAGAGCTGAGGTAGAAGCTCTGAAGATTAAATTGACGCTTTGAGACAAGCGGAACAGAAGATTCAAGAACAGGAGAAGAAAATTAGGGATTTGAAGTTGAAAGACGAGATTCGAACTGGACTCGTCCAAAGCGGTACTAAACTATTTGTCAAGCAAGAGGCGATAGTCATCCGCAATGTTACGGGAAAAGATATTGGAGTGAAGATACTCACTCCGGGAACCTCACGCCAGCCAGACGAAGTGCCAAAAAGAAACCGGAAGAGAAATCGGCATGGCAAGAAAGAGCGTGAAAGGTTATTCAAATTGCACATGGCTCGAATAGTGAGCCATATACTGAATGCAAACGGGTTTTGAATGCCCAAATTAACAGAAACATTGATAATTGTGTTAATATTTTACTTAATTTGAATTGTTTATTAATAATATTATTTGCGTTTAATTTTGATTTGGTAATTAAAATATTTTTAAACAGTTAAATATTAAAAGTTTTGAAAACAGTTAAGCAATTGAGACGGGGTCCATTGAAATCAGTGCATGATGTCTACTACGACAGCTCGTGAACCCAACTGAATATTAGGGCATTGGCAGTCTTTGAAAAGAGGCTCACCCTTTGCTAATATTCAACCCACTAGCACACAGTACACACGTCAATTTTTGACGGGTGGCAAGAGGTTAAACTTCTTATGCAGGCGCTGGGTTGGAAGTAGTTAACCCTTAGGTTGTATTAACATTTTTGATTACCCATCAGTGACCAGCACAATTATTAATTAACTTTTTATTGCAAAAAAATAGACAGGGATCCCGTCTGTATGTATTTGGTTTATTATTTTACATTGTCATAACAAAATGAAAAATTTCAAAAAGTGAGAACAATACTGACATGTGTTGGGCCAGAACACAAACAGCCTTGGAAATGTTTAAATGAATCAGTAATACACACGCAAATACAACATGCAAATTTAAAATCGGACCTATAAAACACCAACTAACCCTGCTAAATTAAGAGAGAGGAAAACAATTAAATATAAAATCAAGAAACATAAAAGTAAATTAAAATAATAACAAAGTGCAACAAGATCCGCACGAAATAAACATAAACATAACATGAGAACATTAAAATTTGACCAAAATTTGACAATTTACCAAAAAATGCAAAAATTCATAAAAATGGAACAAAAATCAAATAATTTGAGTTGGAAACAATTCAAATTAAAAGTTAAAAAGAAAATTGTCAAATTAAATTATAAAATAATAAAAATAAGATTAGAATACACTAGAAAAATAACAAGGTCAAATTTTGTTTTACTAAATCAAAATTAACACCAAAGGTTAGGGTCGTACAATAGGTATATATACCGATTCATTTTCACATAATTTTAATCGTAAAAGCTCGGTTTTTAACCAAAACTAGTTTAAAGCAGTTTTTCGAAGTCTTGAATCAGTAGAATACTTTTGATGTGAGTGAAGAAATGTTCAATGACTTTCTCCACGTCGCACCCAGACAACCTCGTATGAGCTCTGTTTGAGGTGTCGGCGTGTGGAAAGGTTTTTATATGCAATGAAATAAAGCTATGTATGCCAAAAATGAATATGTGTTACGACAATTATATGACAATAAATGATTAATTCAGAAACTTTTTTGTCGAAATTTTTCCGGCCCACAGCCGCTCACGCACCGCAAGTCAATAAAATCTACACACAATTCAGGCTGTGTAAGTGCAGTTTATCTGCCAATAGCTTGTGCCCGTGAAGGTTCCGGCGTGAATAACGCAGGGCCTAACCGTCAAATCACAACCGTTATAGGGGAAATTGGGAGGAGTGGAAGTAGTCTTTTGGCTGCTTCTCCGCCACTCATTTTCCCATTATTTGACCAAAAATTTAATTCACATACCGGCTAAAAATCACAAACATTGAGTAGCTCGGTGAGCACTCTTAAAATAATAATATGAACACAATCATCCTAAGATCAAACTGAAAAGGAGGAAGTGGGGAAATGAAGTCGGAAATCGTTATTATGTTTTAAATATTTTGAATTAAAAATTAGATTATGATAACGTATAATTAAAACTAACTACCCTAATATTTAACTGGCATAAGCTTGAACCGCGGCTAAAGGAAATAATACAAGGATAAACTATGAACAAAATGATCAGGGCGTAATCGGTTTTTCAATTAGTAATTCACTACCAGGCAGTTGTACCAAATAAAGGACGTAATGAATAGCATTAATATCGGCGACATTTTTATTATTAACAAATAACTAGTATACTTGTAAATTGAGACTTCGGCAAAATACCCAAAATCTTCGCCATATAACAAATCCACCCAACATTTTATAATTAACCCTAATCAAACAATAAAAGAATCATATAATCCTATCCAAAAACAGACATATTATCATTCAAAATCATTCCTCAAGTATAATTCAATCACTAGACAGATTAATAAGGGAAAATGAATTAATATAATCCCCGAAAATTTGTGTCAAATTAAAATAAAAATCGTATTGAATAATCTCTAATGTTACATCTAGACGTACCACGAGATCGTGAAACAGCACATAAGTTTGCATAATTTTTATCCACCATAGAGGGTCGAGTTAACTCCAAAGTAAACAAACTAAGGAGCAAATGAAAGACATACACTTGAAATTTATATGCGATCAGTCGATTGAGAATCCCGTAAAACAATCCGAATAAAAATCGAAGAGAACAATAATATAGAGATATGCACGCGTTGAATCACAGGAGCAGCATCCGGCATTAATTACATTCAGTAAGGAATAGTAAACAGACATTGTGGTGAGGCGATGGAGGCTTACGAACTCAGTGGGATTGTAAATTGAATCTCTAAAACGAATGAGGGTTTAATCTATTAAAATAGTACAAAAACTAACCAAAAATTTTAGTCGTAAAACACAAGTCTGAAAACCAACAGCAAATAAGTAATGAATCGTCCGAAAAATTAAAACTAGAAAATAAAATCCACATGATCCCAAACAAACAGTAGACGTGGCAAGACGTGCATAATCTCACAATATTCAAATGAAGAAATAGAAAATGACCACGTGGAGAGAGGTCACCTGATATAAATCGATCACAGGGTAGAAAATGGGGAGAGAAGAAATTATAACACGCATACTCCCAGGCTGAGATAGAACATGGACTATAAATAAGTCGACTGACGGCGATCTGTTAGAAATTTTACAATCATGGATTCAGCAAATGACAAGAGACAGTACGATCGACGAGGTAGAAATCGTTCCTCACGCCATCCAGACGAAATTACAATGGAACGAAGAACAGATGCACAAGAAAGTAAGGATTACATTTAATGATATAAAATTTGTTTTGATTGAAAATATTTCATGTACTTTGATTGTCCTACTCCACAAGGAGGAATACTTATCCAGTCGAACCGTAGCAGGAAGAAAAGTCCTTAGTAGTAGAAAAGACTCACAACAATCCACGAAGACCGAATCTCATGAATTTTTTTTGTGATTTGAAATAAATAATAGATATTCATTTGTTAAATCCTATTACGATAAACTGATACGAGCAACTAAACCACAAGACCCACTAAATGAGCAAATCGCCAGTTCCAATACTATTCAGTGAACAACGCCAACTTATTCTTTGATTAAGTCGTAATCGGCCAATCACTCTTCACCATGCCAAAATGATGTCACGTTCGAGTAGATATTTACCAAGTTAAGGATAGTTTATGATTGACTACCAAATACACAAGCCGCCCGAGAGTCGCTGTAGATTACTGAAATTCTCCTAAGTGTCAGATAAAGTTTCAGAGATTTCTACCAGAGTCAATTACACCCTTTATCGGGTATACCGTGGAAGATGTAAAACATTCCCGATGAAATCATAAAATTCTAACCAACGACTTATGACACCCGTCGCCGTGTTAAGCGATCATGATAGAACAAACGGGTTATGGACCCAGACGACCTCCAATTTGGCAACAACGCAGGCTACCCTGACGTAACCTCCACCAGATTACTTACTCATTAGGCGTCTTAAACTCAACCCTTATTATACCAATATCAATGTACACATTTAATGCTCTTTTTCAACGTATGGAAAATACAAAATGAACAATAAAATAATTCTATATTAGTCAAAGTAATCTATTAATGGCTGTTTATTGTAGAGATGGATCCTAATGTGATATTGGATGCGGCTCTAAAAAGTGCCCGAAAGAGAATACAGATCTCCACCGACAGTTGCTAGAATTGACTAGGGAAATTCATCGCGTAAAATCGACATGGGTGGAGCCATCTAAGGCGAAGGTCCTGTACCAACGAGTAACCGCCGCCCAACGGGGATGGGCTGAAGAGAAGCGGTTGACGCAGGTCATGAAGACGCAGATCCGCGGACTAGAGATGGCGCTAGCGGCCTGCCAGGAAGGCCAAGCTGTCACGTATCCTCTAGTTTTCGCACCGGCTCAGCTGGCGTATCGCGACGCCACCAAACCAGCGATAAAACCACCTCAACGTCGTCCAGGAAAAATCGAACGAGCGAGACGACGAGCGATGAGATCGACGGAGCAACCGAAATGAAAAATGTTATAAAAAAAAATAAATGTTTTAGTTGAAATATCTACACGCTTATTAAATTTATTAATTATGGTTAAGAATAATTTATGCAAGATAATGAAGATTAAATCAGAGAGAGAGACGACGGATTGTACTTGTAAGTGAAAGGGACCGGAAATAGAAATCGCACATATACCTTCTATCGGTGGTGCGTTGAACCCGCTATGGGATCGGGCCTTAGCAGTTCCTATATGGCGCTCACCTTTGGCGATCCCATAGCCAGTGGTTGCATTACCAAAGTTGCTTGGCAACAGGTAACCATTGGGGGACAGACAGCAATTTTCATATGGGGTCAAGGTCAATGACATCATATTACAAAAAACCCACACATGGAATCTACATTAATAATTTTTCATTATCAATACATCGTATATAAAATGATTTTTTCGAGTCATTACAAATTAAGTCGTAAAATTTATTGTTCATTTAATTAAAAGGTCTTGTATAATTCATTTATTTTAATTTTTTTATAGAGGTACCAAAATTTAAAATGAAAGTGAATAACTTCTATGGTAGCTCCTGAACCCAGTGGTTTACCAGGGTATTATCAGTCATGTCGATATGGTTAATCTTTTACTGGAAACCATCAATTGGAATATATTTCCAACGTTATTTATGACGAGTATCCAATGGTAAAATTTTCTTATGCGCTTATCTGATAGGAATCCCTTTAGAAGTCGTTTCGACTTTATTTTCCTTACCCAACAGATATTGAGAAACAAAATTATTGAGTATTAAATTTTTGAAGATGAAAATGCTATGTTAAAATCTTATATTGCATTAACTTATAAAAATAAAAATATTTTTGTTGTTTTTAAGAATCTACTAATGTAAATATAATTTGAAGCGTGAATTAATATGGTAACATTTTATCTTGTCATATAGTTGAAGAGTCGTTATATAAGTTGAATTTTAATAAGCGATATAGTGATAATCACGAATGACAAAATAAGCATTATATTAAAATATACTCCGAATTGGCATCAAGAATTAACATTCTATCCGTAGATAAAATAACCACAACAATCGTATAAAATTGAATTGATAATTCTACATCAAAGATAATAAATATTTATGATAAATGATTAATATTTAAAATGTTAAAATTGAACATATATTTATGAAAATCTACGGAAGTCAAAAATATTTATTAGTTGTGCTGATTAAAAATTTTAAGTGTTCTTAAAATATCTTCCTCGATAGAAATTTGTTGATGTCCTTTATTTTGAATTTCTTTAAATGGAACTTTTTTTTCTTTAACCTCTGGAATTACAATTATATTTTCTTTATTTTTGCCGAAAATAAAATCCATTGGATCGAATGATTTCTGTAATTCGAAACTTCTAACTTTTCTACCAAAAATTTTCAAATACTAAAGTTTCTAATAAGTCTTTCAACAAGAAACGTTAAAATTTACACTATATTTTACAGATGATTCTTTATTATACCTTTTTATTCTAGCAGGTGATAATTCAATATTCATAAATCCGTCATAATGAATCAATTTTCCTTCGATAATAGTATCATCAATCAAAGTAACAACTGTGAATTTATTCAAAAGAGCTTCTAATAAACCTACCAATGAATTGTTTTGATTATATTTTTCTAGCCAAGTCATGACAAATTAATAAATCGACAGAGATTTATAACGATTCTTAAAATTTATATTAAATAAGTTAAAATAAATTGATAATCATAAATTATGTTTAAAATTAGCTAATTTAAACAAATTAAATATTGAAGGTAATTAAATATTTTAAAATAGCTAATTAATTTTAATAATTCTATCTTTTAACAATATAAATTCAACAGTATTGGTATGCTTTAGATGATAATTTTTACAGCTAATTGAATTAAATGAATTAACAGAAATATTTTTTGAGATTCATGGATCAGAAAATAGGTTGCCCACAGCTTCTTTGATATAAACATCCTCTAAAAAAATATTGTTAACTTCATAATGAAGTAAAAGGGATTTACAAAAACTTTTGGTGTAAAAAATCATTCTTTCAAAAAAGCTGGGGTAGTTTTGTAAGTGACTATTGTCTTTTAAAATTAACTTCCTCTTTTGAAATTTTTTAGCGGTAATATACAGCATTAAAACACGCACAATAAGTATATTTAAAATATTCATTGTGATGTAATTGTATTGAGATATTTGATTTCATTATCCCTGAATGTTAATCCTTATAATTGATGTGTCATTGATTTTTTTATCCCAATGATGCAGGTTCATTAGAAATGCATGTAGTATATATATATTGTCTGCTTTTCACGAATAAACTCTTTAGGCATTGTTATTTTAAAATTCTTACACGTGTTGGGGCAAAAACAAATATTATTAAATTATTGTTTATCTGGCACGACATCCGATAAAATCAGTGAGCACAAAATACAAATGGACGAAGAATCGTCAAAAATAACCTACTTAACATTAAATAATACAAAAAGTAGAAAAAAGAGTAGAAAAATACAAAAAAATTATAAAAAATAAATAAAATCATTTAAAAAGAATCAAAAAAACAATAAATTTTAGTAAAATTAACCTATTTCTTCAAATTGGCTCGAAATTCATAGAAAACGCTTATATTCTAGAAAAAATATAAGAATTAGGCTTTAAATGTAATTAGAAACTTTAACAAAAAAGAATCATGAAAATCTGACAACTAGGGGAAAAGTGATGAAATATGGTAAAAACGTTTAGGCGTTTTGTTTTATCGCATCAAAAAACATGCGTGTAAAACCTCCTTATATAAGTTGATGCCAAATCGACATAATTATATGCTTATTTTCAAAAAAAATTCTTATCAAACTTTAGGAGAACTTTTAGAAGAATATTAAAGTAAGGAAGAAATTTTGTTAATTTTTATATGATTTATGTTATTATTATTAATTTTGGACCTAAGGAAATTTTAAGCATACTATTAGTTGAAGTGATGTCTATTTTTGTTAAATAAGTTATATATACCAACATATTTTTTTTGGGTTGTTTTTAAATTATATGATTATTTTTAACTTGTTGAATTTCGATCAGTTTATTAACCAAAAGTAAAATTAACGAAAGATAATTCAGAATAATTTTCCTAGCATCGACCAAGTCCCAGGAAGCTTCGCTTCCATGGTACTTGACCTATGCGAGATGCCTCATAATCTAATCTCTATTATGACTAATAACGTACAATCATCAACTCATCCAATATCACTTTTGACCATTTATTCATAAATTTCTGATTGCATTATGTTGGGCTTAGAGCCAAAATTAAAACAAAATTGGTAACACAAATTAAAGCAATAAAAATAAAAATAAGGAAAATGGTCACTGTACATACACATGCACTACAAGCAGAAACCAAAAATAAAATAAAAACATCAAATAAACAAATTAAAACATAACAAAATTAATTAAAACATATTAATAAAATCGATCAACGCACACAGAGACAGAAAGAAACATATATAAAATAAAATAAACTGCCAAAACTTTGCACAATAAGGTTTAGAAAAAACATAGGCAGAAGCGGCGACCAAGAAACAAAATATTAAGGGTTAAAAAGAATATTACAGAAAAATAATAATAAAAATAAAATTCAATGGCAAAAAATAGAGAAAAATATATAAAAAATTATAAAAATAATTTCAAATCAATAAAAAGAATAAAAAGCCTTTAAAATGGCGAAAATCGACTATTGGTCGCACACAGGCATAAAACTACTATATAAACAATGACCAAATTCATTATTTTTAACTTTTTAACTTTACAACTGACTTACTGTAATCACAATTTTGACAATATTTTCAAACTTTGCAACAGTAAGGTATAATTCTTGTTATAATGTGTCCTAAGTTTTATATTAGTTATTTAATAAAGATGTTCGTAACAATTAAATTTTGTTTATAGTTTATGTTTTCATATAAATTATTTATATCGAGGTCCCTACAAATCTCTATATATTCGTACGTATTGAAATAGCTATCGGGAGGGCAGACCGGTGGTCCTGCTGATGGATTAAGTTTCGTTAGTTGAGATCGTGAGTCGAGCACTCCTGAAAACTCGGTCGTCCGCGGCGAGGTCTGGTCGAAAGACGCAGGACTCTACCCGCAGGGCATCGTTTAACAACTCGTAACGGCTAATGGAAACATCGGTCGAGACGAGCAGAAAATCTTAAATTATGGGAAGGGCGCCGTCAGTTAGGAATGCTAGGGATGATCGCTGGATGATCGTTAGATGGATTTTTCTATAAAACCTCGCAAATCACCCGACGACTGGGTAGCAGGGATAAGTAAACGACGTAGCGACGCTCTCAGATTATAACCTGTAGAAACTAATTTCATCCGGGAAGTGTCAGACACCCAAACAACCGTTCTCGACGGTCGGAAAATTATAAGTAGACATACCTATTCCAAGTAAACAGACAAAAACCTCCTAAAACACCATAATGCATGAAAATCCCATAATATTAAGAAGAATCTTAGTCTATGTTAACCCGACAAATTTAGCTGTATGTATAAGATACCTCGGATAAACAGAATTACCGACCAGAGTCCACCAAATATCCATACGTGATTTCAACCGTGGACTTTAACACAATCAAAGTACACAAATATTCTACTCGATCGAATTGCCAATTTTACACTAGTGTTAATAAACTACAACTACTTAAATCAATAACGAGAAATTCTATTTTGGAAATACCCGCCACATTGAAATTTTCGCCTCCGCGTAGGATTTTCCGAAAAAATTCGTAAGTTAAATATTTATTAATTATGACTTAGGAAATTTAACTTGTCCTCTATAAGTTCTAATTACGAAAGAAATTCATCCGCAGTGACAAACGTTGTAGTGAATAGGTGTGATTGTTCGACAATCCTCTCTCATAAATCAAACCAATTGTTGGAATCCCTGACAAATAAATTAGGTCACAAATGTGGAAATCTAGATGGAGCAAGGAACACATGTGAGAGACCAAATATCGACAGTCATAATTTTTGCAATTATCGCGCATTACTATTATCACTATTATCAACTGCAATTATCTTAAATTATTATTATTATTATTAACTCTTATTAACAACATCATAATTCCACACTAAGTGCGGAAGATAGAACCGGAAACCAGAGGCGTCGACCCAATCAGAACCGTCGTCGCCGAGAAAGGCCACGGGCGGAAAACTCTCTATTACAAACGAATCTGCCAATAAGGGAACCGATGGAAATAGTCGACCTGCCTCCCGCTTACGAAGAGGTAGAACAGTACTCTTTCGAGCCGGATGTGATCTACGCACCGGCGCTGCCGTTCTTCCAACCACCGACCTCAACACACATAAATCTGAATGTTGAGGAAAACGAGCAGGTCGATCAGATCCGAATATCGACGATGCTGAATCTCACGCCGATTGAGATAGGCATTTTCAGGGAACGTGCATCTCCAAGCACCCACCCCACTATCGGGCCGGAAACCTCGTCTCAAGAGGGGCCGATCCAAGTAACTCCAGCTCCCTCCAACTGATATCCCAAACGTCGACGTCTACCGGTGGACATCGATGTGGAGGATTAGAGTACACGCCCCAAGTGCAGGATATTGTGACACAAACCTCTACTCAGTACTTTATTCTTGGTAAATATGACTTCAGTTCTTACCCTATTGTAGTCTATGTATTTCTACGTTAAATGTATTTTCTTCTATATTACTTTATCACGCTTTCTCTGTATTATTTAACATAATATGTTGGTAAATTATACGGTTTAGTTATAATACTTATTTTCTTTCCTTGAATGCAATTAATATTAAATGGAGTAATTAATAAGATAGGTTTTAATTATATTAATCAATTGACATCTGTTTTTCAATTTAACGTAAAATATAGTAAGGATTTACGAGCTATAGTAGTAATAAGGGATAAATTGTTAGGTAACGCATCTAACCGTAATAAAAATCTGAGGATTGGAGCCCTACTGCAAATTCGTAAACCCCATAGTTGAGATTTGAGGTTTAAAACTGTGTTGCGAGTAAGTTGATACTCCCTCAATTCACATCAACTTCCCAAAACGCAACGAACCAGGTTCTTATTAAGGGTTATGGGATCAGAAGGAAATGCGTAAGACCTTCTAGCGGTCGAGGTGAACTGGGAACGAAGGTTGTTCGAGGAGTAGTATTGGAAACAATGCTCACCTGCTCGAATGGCATTCGGCTGTTATACACAGTACCAACATGGTTCCGACCATGGGTGTATGACAGTGAGCGATAAATTGTGGGGTGTGCGTGTATAATTAACCCTAGAACAGGAAAGGGAGGTTATTAAAGAGAGTCGCGAATTTTCACCAATGCAGTTTTCCCCGTACACCAACAATTATTTATTATTATTATTATTATTATTATTATTATTATTATTATTATTATTATTATTATTATTATTATTATTATTATTATTATTATTATTATTATTATTATTATTATTATTATTATTATTATTATTATTATTATTATTATTATTATTATTATTATTATTATTATTATTATTATTATTATTATTATTATTATTATTATTATTATTATTATTATTATTATTATTATTAATTGTTATCATACAAATTTTTCACCATTGAATTATCAACCGCATGCATACAAGAAAATAAAATGAAGAATTTCACCAACTAGTTTAAAGCTAGTACTTCGGTGTGGGAGGTACCCGTAGTGAATGGTAGTTCGCCGGTCAGATCTCCTCTCCAAGAATCCCAATGCCAGACCCTCAGTGGAGCGGGGCTGATCATTGGAAAGAATTAACTATGATGCAAATTCGAAGAATATACAGACTAAAAAAATCAGAAAGAAGATTATGTCAATTATTTTTCATGCAAATAAAAATCAGGTCAAATTAATAACTATGACTAGTAAAAGTTTGAGAGACGAAAATTCATTTTTAAAGATTTGGTTAAAAGAAAGAAGAAGGTATCCATTATGAAAGGGAAGAAAAGTAAAGGAAAGAAAGATAAAATAAGTAAACAAAAAATGCAAGTAGGTTATTCTGATTTCAATAAATATAATAATAAAATTTAATATCTTGAAAATACGGAGATAATATGCTTTTCTATTGTAGGTAATTTTCAAGCTTATGAGGAAAGAAAGTTTGCTTTAGAACTCAAAAGAAATTGTTATGCTACATAATTTTAATTTTAATATATTTTTTTATTTTATTCAATATTAATTATTATTATTAATGCTCATTCGCTGGAATATGAGACAACAAAGGAGAGCAGGCGGGCAATTATCTGAACGAAGAAAGTGAAAGAAATCTCCAATAAAAGAATCTATGAATAAATGTTCCATAAACAAACTTTTATATAAATGATCAATGAAAAAAAAACAAAATATTTTTTGCTTTTATATTTTTACTAAAAGAAAAATTGCTAGAAAAAATCAGGAAAATCATATTCTCATAAAAAGTTTCCATTAGAGAAATTACATTTTACCTATTTATATAAATCCGGGAAATCCTGAAATTAAAATTAAAAGAAAAAATCAATAATCTATGTAAAAATCACTCACCCCGAGGTAGTGTGCGTAATCGAGAAATTCCGTTCTAAAAATAGAACGGAATTTCTTGTTTCAATCGATAATTTTAATAAGTTTGAATTCTGGGATTTTAAGGGGAAAAAGGAGCGAATTTCCAAATTTCGATCACATTTTCGGTTAAAAACATATTATTAGGATCTTATACATATTTCAATTGGCCGATCTACTTCTGAAATAAATAAATTAAACTAAAAACTCCTCGAAAGTGATGGAATTCTTCATAAAGCCTCCATCGATTCATGGCCCATTATATTTCATCTAAATATGTACGATCACCTTAAGTAGTTTTTCATCCTTATGGTCATAAGATTATCTAAAACTCGAGTTTCAACTAAATCTGAAATTTGCTCAATTATTTTAGTGAAATCCAACCAAAAAAAACAATAGACGCAGAAAAAATCAGACGGGACGTAGCCCACTATCACAACGAGGCCCTAAAACAGAGCAGAGAGCTGGAGTCAATGATCCAAAGATGCCGTCGGATGTAGGAGACATGGGCTTGGCCGGAGCAGGCGACCAAATTGAAACAGCAAAACGAATTGCTAAAAAACCAACACACGGAAATGATGGCCGAACTCGACAAGTTAAGGAAAGAAAATTGCCAACTAAAGTTGAAAGAAACAATCAGGGCAGAGATCGGACATCATCACAGCACAGTTTTAAACGTTGATCCGAGTGTCGCCTGGCCAATTTCAAGTTTTATCTCAACCAATACCCAAATAAATCGTGATCCACCATTGTAACCAAATCAGAAAAAATGTCACCCCAGCAAAGCGGAAAGAGAAAGAAGACGCCGATTGACAACCGCTCGTCTACTGAGGCAGGTAAAGAAATTTGGACCCTCATCTGCAGACATCCTTTCATAATTTTTTCTTGTAGTGATCAATAAAATGTATTGGGATTTGAGCCGATAAAATCATTTAAAACTTTCTACAAATAGAATCTTTAAAACAAAATAAAGTGATGAAAGTATCGATATTTTTAAAATTAAATCCATAACAGAGGGACCTATATTTAAAAGGAGTGTGAATACCTTCTATGGTAGCTCTTGAACCCAAATGTTTTCTAGAGTATTAGCAGTCATTGAAGTGGCTCACCTTTTACTAGAAACCACCAATTGGAATGCATTTACAACGTCATTTTGACAGGTATCCAATGGTTATATCTCTTATGCGTGCATCTGGTAGGAACCCCTTGCAAATGACAGCGAAAATCTTATATCTTTAACCCATCATGTCCTCAGCACACCGCGACCACGCTTTTGCTGGATACTGATAGGCAACCAGATATGACTCAAGCAATTATCTCTAACATAATCCCTATCTAGACTGCACATAACAAGATGCTACCACTAGATAACCGAAAATGACGTTGATAATGTGTACTAGCGGGTGGAATATCAGCAAAAGGTGAGTCTTTTTGTCAAGACTTTTAATTTTCTAACATTCCTTTGCATCCATGGACTACCATAGAAAGGTTAATGTCCAAATTACCTTAAGATTCTTTATTGCATTAATGCTAATTCACTAGTATACTGTGATCTTTTCATGATACTACATTTATCTTATCCTTGCAACTTCTCACAATTCAAACCCAAGTTTGACGGATCTTGCCAGGCAGTTTAGACTCTGCTCTAAACTTGTTATGTGTATGGGGTTAGTGGTGTTCGTGACCTTGACCCCATCACATACAACATTTTGTACGCCCGTTGACGAGCCTCTGTTGCCAGATTTCTACCCGGTTCACGCTTGATTGCTATACTGAGTAGCTCGATTTCATCACCACGATCGTTTGGTCGTCGGGGCCAACTGGATTCTTCATAAGTGGCCAGGGTATATCCTTGATCCCATAGTGCTTGTCTGTATTGTGCGGCAGAATTAATCGGTACTTGCAACGTTAGTCGGGAGTCATCACTCCATCCTCCGTGTGGATCTCTGCGGTCTAAATAATCCATATAATTATTATTAAATTGTAAAACTTCATTTTTAGAATTTATTTGTTAAATATGGTGTAGTCATGAAAGTAAGGTTCGTCGTCGTCAGTCATTTGGGGTGAAAATAAATCGTAATTACATAGGAGAACTTGTTGTTACACAAAAAATGTAGTACCTCGCTGTAGTTCGATAGAGTCCTTCTCCATGCCTACATCATTTGGTGATAGCTGGGTTCGGTGTCCGTTTCTAATCCGTTCCTTTGTATCTCGTCTACCTTCAGAGTGCAATTGTCGTTGGTTGGACATGATATTATGTGTTAATTATTAAATTTAAGCTCTGTATTTATGTCTGAAGGGTTATCAGTTCATTGTCGTTTGATTGATTGATTTTCCCTCAATATTTCGTGTGTAATTATTTATCGTAATTCAGTGTACTATAACTTTTTTATTTTTTTTTATTTATTAAGCTGGCAGAATTTATTTCCAGTTATTGTCTATTTAATTTCATTCATTTAATCGGTTTTCCGGCTGACTAGAGAAAACCAACGGTTGGATTTCTCTGCAGAAGTCGTTGCTGTTATTATAATCAGGTTTATGGTGAGTGGACTAATGGGTAGTTCATTATTTTTCTTTCATGACATTAAATTTCAGTGGATTGGTATTCTTATCGGGGATATTTTATACACAATTAAGGAGTTTTCTTCTCACTATATCAATGGAGCGTCACGCTTCGCCACTCATAAAAATTATTGGTGCGACTTTATTTCAGATTTTTTCCGATATTAATAGTTTCTGGTTATTTGTTTCTAGGTTCGTTATGTCGTTCTCAGTGTTATTCTGACAGAATCGAAAATCGTGCTCGTTGGTTCCTTATCTCAGAGTTCTCTCCTTTCTCAGTTGATTCCGAATGCTGGATCCCTTTCCATCTCTCTAGTACTCTGGATGTACAGGAGTTGCCATCTCCTAATGGATTTTGCTATTGCACAGAAGTTCACTACCCATTCTCAAACGCAATTCAATCAACAAGTTCTTACGCTTTCGCTATCTCTGGTAGTGTTCGCTGGGAGAATCCCACACCCGTTGTCGTTATTGGTTAATCCACTTCTTTATGATCAAACTCTCGATGGTTCCTTTCATGTTTCGTGGTATTTTCCTTCAGGAATGGATATTCGTATTGATTTAATTTTATTTAGCAGTTCTTTATGGTTATGTCATGTATCCTAATTCTGGTGCAAATATATTGGGTCACTTTATTCGATGGTTTCTCTGGGTAATTCTTGGCCGTTCATTATATATATATATATATATATATATCCAGTTTTGATGTTATGAATTTAATTTCGCTATGAAAGTGTTGTCAAGACTCTACCGCGAGTGGTCTAATTCGAATTACTCTATTGCAGTTTGTGGCTTTTTATTTTTGCGAGAATATCATGTCTATTTTGTCATTTGTGTTTTATTATTATAATTTTCTAAATTTATTTCAAGATATTGCTAGTTTAACGGGGGTTTTAGCTATTATTTTTAATATTTTTCTTTATCATAATGCTATAGTACGTAATTAACGGCGGTTGTTCACTGCTACCTGGGGAACTATATCGTTTGTCAACTTTAATCTCTTGGTCTTAGCATGGAGCGTTATTCACGAATTAATTTGGGCATTCTAGTTACATTTAATTTCATTTGGTTACATTCAGTTTTGTTTAGCTACATCTAGTTACGTTTATTTTAATTGTGTTTAATTACACTAATTATATTACATTTAGTTACTTTTAGTTCCATTTAGTTATTTTGAGCTACCTTTATTCTCCTTTAATTACATATAGTTTACATTTAATCACATTCAGTTACATTTAGACATTTTTTAGTTATATTTATTTACATTTAATTACATCTAGTTATGCTTATCTTAATTATGTTTAATTATATCTAATTACATTAAGTTACTTTACTTATATTTTAGTTACTGTTCATTACATTCAGTTGCTTTTCGTCAGAATTAATATATTTAGTTGCTTTTTGTCAGATTTAATATATTTAGTTGCTTTTCGTCAGATTTATTATATTTAGTTACTTTCGTCAGCTTTAATATATTTAGTGTTGGGCCAGCACACAAATAGCCTTGAGAATTGTTTAAATGCATCAGTAATACAGCACGAAAACCCAGCACCAAGATAACTTAAAATACAATATACAACACCAACTAAACACTTTAAAATCTGAGAGAATATAAATAAATATAAAATCAAAAACATAAAAGTAAAATAAAATAAATACAAAATGCATCAAGAACCGCACGAAATTTACATAAAAAATAACATAATAACAAGAAAATTTGACCGTAAAATGACCATTTATATAAAAGTAAAAATTAATGAATTAAAAATTTAATAAAAATAAAATATTTTTAGCTGAATAAATTTATTTAAAAATGTTAAAAATAAATTACCAATTTAAATTAAGAAATAAATAAAAATTTAATTTAGATAACACAAATAATTTCAAAGTCGAATTTTGTTTAATCGCAATAAAACTAACACGCAAGGTTAAGGCCAAATTATAGGTATAAATACTGATGTGTTTTCACAAATTTTCAACTACTACTTTTCAGTATTGATTTCAACCAAAATTAAGTTGCACACTTTTTATCTTGTTTTACTGTGTGTTTTCAACTATTGTGCAACAATATTTTCAGCAATATTTTCAGGTTATTAATCTACAGTTATGTTTTGTAGCAATATTTTCAGGTTATTAATCTACAGTTATGTTTTGTAGCAATATTTTCAGGTTATTAATCTACAGTTATGTTTTGTAGCAATATTTTCAGGTTATTAATCTACAGTTATGTTTTGCAGCAATATTTTCAGGTTATTAATCTACAGTTATGTTTTGCAGCAATATTTTCAGATTGTTAATATACAGTTATGTTATTTTGGTTTATGTACATCGATGCCCGATTTAAAATTTGTTTATATGAATGCCAAATATACAGTTTATGAGTCGAGACTTTTGCCTAATTCATGTGGTAATTTATTTTTTCTATTATTTTATTTTTGGTGGCCCACAGCCAAAACATAACGCAAGATAGAAAAATAAAACACACTATCGAACTGTGTAAGTGCGTGTAAGATCGCCAATAGTTCTTGCCCGTGAAGGCTCCGGCGTGCGGAACGCAGGAGCTAAAACGTCAAAATTATCCGTACATACGGGAAATTGGAGGGTAAATGAGTAGTCCATTGGCTGCTCCTTCATCATCCGTTTCCTAAAAAATTGACATGAATTTTAACAACAATCGGATCAAAATATCTAACACCGAGTAGTCCAGTGGGCACTCATTAAATATAATATGAACATACATAGATCTTAAGGACAAAGAGAGGGAACGGGTAGTGGGGAAAATTGCGAAATCGTTGCAACAGTTAAAATGAATAGCCATCGGAAAAGATTAATCCGAACAACCAAAAATCATGAAAAATAATGTTTTTAAATAAGAATTAAATAAATTAATTTGAGTTGAGGCGGAAAATATGGGCGGGACGCTGCTCAAATTTTCCGAATTAATTCAAATACTTAACAAAAATAGTAACGTAAAAATGGAACGCGTAAAATAAGGGTGGAACGCTGCTCAAATTTTCCGAGTCAATGAAAATACTTTGTCGAAAACTGTAGAATAGGGATGAACCGTAAAATAAGGGCGGAACGCTGCTAAAATTTTCGAATTTACAAAAATACTTTATCGAAAACCGAAAAATACAGATGGACTACGGCTAATGTTGTATATCAATAAAAAAATTTTAACGCTGAGGAATAAGGACGGATCCCTACAAAATCTTAATAATAATAACGATAATGATAAAGGTAATGGTGATAATAATAATAATAATAATAATAATAATAATAATAATAATAATAATAATAATAATAATAATAATAATAATAATAATAATAATCATGGTATTTGTAGTAATGATGATAATAATTATGATAATAATAATAGTAGTAATAATCATAGTAGTAATAACAATAAATATAATGGTAGTTATAGTAATAAAAATAATAATAAAGGTAATAGTAGTAACAATTAAGAAAGGTAATATATATAATAGTAACAATGATGATGCTAGTAATAATAATAGGGAACATTGTAGTTATAATAGGGATAAGGGTAAGAGATGTACTGTGTTTACTTAACATAACCAAGGGTTTACAGACCATAAAAAATCATCAACATGGACAATAATAAGAAGGACCAAGCGAATGGACATAAAGATAGATGATATGAGAGTATAGGTTAACATTTGAAAGAGATAGGAGAATAATGGGACCTAAGAATCGAAATCGAGCACAGGCCTTCTATCGGCAGCTCGTTGGACCCATGGATCATTCGGTCAATTATAGCATTAGCAATAGCGCTCACTTTTTGCGGACGATCTACCCACTCGAACACAGTTCCAACGTTGCTTAGCAACGGGTGCCGAGTGGCAAGCGAAATAATATTTGTATGGGGTACCTGGGTAACAACCATATAGTTTCAAAATATCAAAACCCAGAAACCCACCATTAGTTACTTTTCGTCACGTTTGATATATTTAGTTTCTTTTCGTCACATCGATATCGAGTTTCTACCTCCCGAGCCTCTCAATTTGATCCTAAGGAACTTGTGTTCATATTAGACTTTACGAGTGTCCACTGGACTACTCGGTGTAATCAGTTTAGCCGATTTGTATATTTGATTTTTGGTCGATATTTGGTCAGATGAATGAAAGGGAGCCAGCCAAAAGACTAGTTCTTGATCTTCCCACCGCCCCTTTAAACGAATATAAATTTACGTTCGAGGCCGTCATTGCGCACGACGGAACTCTTCCAGGCACACGCTATAGGTGGCGAGACCGCACTTACACAGCGTGACCAGTTATGTATCATTTTAATATCTTGTATGTTGTGTGGCTGTGGGCCAGAAAAATTTCGACACTTAAGGCTCTTTCATTAAAAAACATATATTTTCAGATCGGTACATTATTATTCATATATTATCCTCGGCATTCATTCACACATGCGACAAAAGATTTCCCACACATACGATCAAGTAGGGCTTACATAGAAGGTGCTTGATTATGTATTTTGGAAATTATTGCCGATAGTTGCACCTCGAATTAACAGTAAATTTTCTACAGAAAAGTGGCTTGCTCACTAAGTGAATGCATTAAAGTTCTGTGAAAATGGATTGGTATTTATACCTATTCTGTGACCCTAACCTTGCGTGTTAATTTTCATGCAATAAAACAAAATTTGACCTTGATAATACTTGTCTAATCTAATTCTAATTTTTATTATTTTCTCGATTTTATTTGACAATTTTTTCATTAACTTTTATTTTAATTATTTCGGACTAGAATTATTTTATTTTTATTCAATTTATTCATTAACTCTTTTATTTTCCGTAAATAGTCAGTTTTTCGGTCAAATCTTTTGTTATCATGTTATTTTTATGTCAATTCGTGTAGATCTTGGTGCATTTGTTGTTATTTTAACTTACTTTTGTTTTTTTAATTTTATATTTTTAATTATGTGTTTTCTCACATTTCAAGGTGGTTATTAGATGTTTATGGGTCCGATTTTAAAATTTGCATGTTGTGTTTGCGTGCTATTTCCAACCCATTTAAACAAAACCTTGTACTAGCCCAACATGTGTAGTGCATACTTTACAGTTATCTAGTCTTTTATGATAGTTCACATTTGATCTTCTCTTTTATTTTCCTTTTTCTTTATTGCTTTACATTTTTTTGTACACGATGAATCTTTCTTTTGTATCTTCTTCATCAATATATATATTTGCACTCGAATATGCTTGTAAAATTATAAAGCAAAAGGAAAAATAAGCAAACAAAATGAAACAAATATATTAAAAAATATTTTCTGAAATCCTGAAATTCCGATATCCCGGATAAATAGCCAAGGGTCCTCTATTGAACTAAAACTAGAAAAGAGAAGAAACTCTAAGAAAAGCTAGTTTTCTCCACACAAAGACCGGAACTCCTCGGAAAGGACTCACTTGTCTTTTTAAAACGGATTTTTCAAATAAAATTTGCAAAGTAAGTGACACTTTACAATAGGGATAAAACTGATGAGATGGATGGCCTTTACGTTTTGAGTGAAGTTTAAATGATGCGCTTTCCTTTAAGTCACTAAGGTGAGAAGAATAATAAAATATTTTCCCTGCACTGAAAAATAAAATAAAAAACATCTTTTAAATCAACAATTTACTAATAGAAATAGAGATAAATCTTTTTATAATGCCAATATAATTAGAGAACGAATTTGCATTCAAATTACAAACAATAATTGACAATCTATTAAAACAAAAAACTCAAAGTTAAGTGCCAGAGTATAAATCATCTGTAGCTTGAAAGACTTATTTTAAAAGATAATTTGACGCTCGACTATCACAGAATCTCAACAATCTGTAACAAAGTTGTGGTGTATAGAACAACTGGGAAAGGTCTTAGTGATGAGGTCATATGATCGGATTGTCGCTGACGTGTTATCTATATTAATCATTTTCAGTTTTATTATATGCTCGCAGATTTCCTCAACCGCTTCGTCGGAGATTAGTGGGCACTTGTTCATGTCCAATTGTTGGATATTCGGGCAATATCTTGATAGGACACTGACAGATCTGCTGGTGATTTGTGGGCAATAACTGACATTGAGAGAAATCAGCCGGGTCTGAATTGATATTGCTAGTGACATGATCCCAGAATCCGTTATCAGTTTACATTTGTGGAGATTTAGGTACTGCAGATTGCAGCAGTTATCCGCCAAGCTCATTAAACTGTTGTCAGTGATTCGAGTGCAATTTGCCAGACTCAGGTACCGCAGATTTTCGTTCAGCTGTAAAATATTTCATATAAATTAATCCTACTGATATGGATGATTATGATTTATAATTAATAACAACTATTTATTTTGTTCGGAGGTCAATGTTTTATTTTCTATTCAGCACGAATTAATTTTAAAAGGCTATGCTGATAAAATGAAGATAAACGAAATTGTAAATGAAAACTGATCAAAGGTTAAGAAAATAAAATATTTTAATTGTAATTAATATACCGACCATTCACTCATTAAGGTACACCAGGCTGTGAATCTGAACTTCATTAGAATTTTTATATTGCTTATATGTTAATTCGCTTTTCCTGTGATAGATTCAAACCCATTCTTTATTCATTATAATTTATTTATTAAAAAAGTTAATAAAAATCGCATTGATTTAAGTCAGTGTTGTCCAACTGAAAATCATGCACGGCACACAAAATAAACATAAAATTGATCACGGCACTTTCGAAAAAAATTAAAATATTTTATAAGAAAAAGCAATACACTGGAAAAATCGTCAACATTTAATATTTAATAATGAGATACTTGAACGTTTTGTTTAGCGCATATGAGCTCAAAACGCGGCTCGTTGCTTGATAATCACACTCTTAAATTTATTTCTAGCTACCTTCGTGAAGAAAAAAACCAAATTTTTATTTTTATATACAACTTAAAAGTACTAAAACCGTAGTAATTTTAAATTTTTGCAGATTTTCTCGCGGCCCACACCTTTGACAACACTGATTTAAGTGATCAGTAAAAAAGTTTAAATGGTCAGTAATCTAAACTATTAAAAAATTAGTAATTATATTTAATTATCAGTAAATAAATCACCTTATAAGTATAAAAAATTGCTATAAGTAAACTAAATTCTTGATTAGTAAATTGAATTTTTTATCATGTAATTGAATTAAATATCAGTAAATAATTAAATTAGTACGTTAATATGCCATATATAGCCAGTAAAATCTTTTTTTCAACATTACGTAAAAAGTTATTTAATTTAGAAAAACATATTACTAAAAATGGCAATGTCTCAAGTAGAGGAATATGTTAGCGAAAAAAAGGAAAGCTGAACAACAGCAAGTAATACCAATAAAAAAATGAAAGTTTGACAGAATAACTAAGTAAAAGTAGCAGCATTTAATGATGCAAAAGAAGCAGAAAATTCGTTGGAGAAGATATGGTCCAAATATTACACAAACAAAACTGATAAGGGACGAAGAGTATACTTTCGATGCAATAAAGTCGAACGTCAATCGATATATTAATAGTAAATGGTTCAACTTCAGTCAATTCAAAAAGTCACATAACATATGGGCCGAGAAATTGTTAAAGGCAACGGTTGGATTAACTCAAAATGCAATTTTCCTTTTATTTTGAAAAATTATATATACAAACATATTGTTGGAATAGCTTTACGCTTCAAACTATGCACAGATCTAGCTGCAGCCAAAACTGTTCCGATTGGTGTAATAAAGGAAAAAAGGTAGACCAGCAAAGACTAAACGTGCATGCTAACTCAGTAACTTTACTAATATTATATTTTTACATTTCTAGTGATAATTATCATGTAAAATCTGATAATAAATTTTTAATTTACTGATCAAATAAAATATTTAACTGATCAATTATATATAAATTACTGATTTTTCTATTCATTTATTTACTGAAAATTTTAATTTAATTTTCTGATCATTTAAACTTTTAACTGATCATTAAATATTAAATCATACAAATCTATTTCAATACTGGGATGTATACAAGGATATTTTGCTCTTGACATTCACACTAACAACTGTCCAAGTAAAATGCACTCATCTGTGAAAACCAAATCTGTGAATTTGAAGGAAAACAAAATTTGAAAAAAGCACACTTTACCTTGAAATGATTGCCAGAACTACATTTGAGATGTCACATCATTACTGTTCACTACTTGAGAGTTCTTGTTGTCACAAGACAGGAAAATAGACATACAGACACATGCATGTTCGGTTTGATAATATACATCAGGGATGTCAGCATGTCAGATTTGGCACGTGGTGGAGTTGTCAATGGCACTTTATACACCACAATAAAGTGGTCTGGGTAATAGCGACTCTTATACTGCTAATGATGGTTTCACATATATTCTCTTATATTATTATATAAAAATATATATTTGTATTGGTATTGAAATGATATTTTTTTGCATTATTAATTGCCAATTTTCCATACACGTCAAATAATATCACAAGCATATCTTGTGTTGACACGGAGCATTAAAAAGCTGTAGAGACTTTCAACGAGAGCGCAAATTTAACCGTGTTACTTTCTTCGGACTCCAGTTGTGAAATTGAACGGGTCTTTTTAAAATACGTTTCGATCTGTTGTGATACTAGATGAAACGTGTACTTTTTTAGTGTTTGCTTTTACCATTGATATATAAGACAAACCAGATAGCCTCGTCTACCACAAGTACTTTGTAAATTTTTCATTTTTAGAAACATTTTTTGGTACAACTTCTTATTTAATCATTAATTTGCGAGTTAAACATGATCTTTTAAAATTTAAAATATGGAATTTAATGTTGTTTTGTTTTTCAATTAAATATATTAAAAAGATAATTTTGCGATCAAATTATTTTCATAAAGAACTGTATTATTTAATGTGTCAGAGATATTATTACTTATTTTTTTAAAGAAATAAGGTGGCACCCTGAATTAATTGGCAGTGTGACTAGGCATACCACAGCTAAAAAGTTGCCAACCCCGGGTATAGATATTATCAAATTAAATTTTAAGGCTTTTTAATTTTTTAAAATTTAATATAAATGTTCTTAGATATTTGTTTTAGATATTATTTTATAATCGTAACTTTTTTCGTAACTGATAAATGAAACACAGTTCATGGTGATTCAAAAATATGATCAACAAAGATTTGGTCTATTTCAAAGTTCAATTTAGTTTCATTTTTACATTGAAATGTTTTAAAATTGCAATTTTACGGGTACTTTTTACAAAAAATTCTCTATCTGCATTTTCACTTTCCTTTATCTTTATTTTTCAGGCAATATACCAATATTTTGTCTTATAATCAACACAAAATTTCGTCAGCACCTTTTCAAGAGCTTTTGTTAAAATAAAAAGCTCATATTTAAAATAAAACTTGTAATATTGAAACAATTCTTCAATTTGCGTTGAAATTTAACCGACCGTTCAAATTTTCAATGGAATATTTGACATGAAGGGAAAGTATTTTTTCAAATATCCCGCTAAGGGAAAAAGACAGGCCAAATAGTCCGTACAGAAAAAAATGTAACCGCTTGTGAATGAAATATTTACAGCTAGAGATCAATGTAAATGCAAGTTGTAAATGGCAATAATAAATTTCACAGAGTACTGTCAACTGAAAATCGCTGAAAAAATTCCGTGAAGGAATACGAATACAGAAATTAGTGACAAGGGGGATTTAATGGATTCCTGTAGTGTGACATTTTGGGTAACGGTAACCCGGCTTGGTTTTGGGTTTAGTCACCACTGTATCCAGTCTATGTGGCACAGGCCAGAAGATTGCTAAATTAACAACTTCATTAAGTATTCGCTATTTTCATGAACAATTATTAATGAAATTAGCCAAATTTTCCAGGGAAATAATCATAAGAAATTGGTTTGAATCGGTTAAAGTCAGTCAAATTAAACAATGATTCACATTTTAAAATTTAAATTAGGTACCTTTTCTGAAATATTGCAAATACTTTCATCCGATATCTTTTCCAAATGATTCAAACTGATCTCACGGAGGTTCTGACAATACCGAACGATATAACTAATACCAGTATCGGAGATTCTATGACAATTTCTAAGTAGCAACTTTTCCATGTTTTTAAATTTTGGTGCAAAAATAATTAAACTGGCATCATCAACCATTTGACAAAATGAAAGATTTAAATCTGAAAGAACGAATTCTTTGAATTTAACAATATCTGATTCCGGTAAAGTATTAATCGCTGAAATCAGTTTGCATCCTATTATTATTATTATTATTATTATTATTATTATTATTATTATTATTATTATTATTATTATTATTATTATTATTATTATTATTATTATTATTATTATTATTATTATTATTATTATTATTATTATTATTATTATTATTATTATTATTATTATTATTATTATTATTATTATTATTATTATTATTATTATTATTATTATTATTATTATTATTATTATAATTATTATTATTATTATTGTTTTTAATAGATCAAACTTTTATATGCATAATTATTCCCGTGTATATTTTATTCTAATATTCTGGGTAATTGTAATAATAGTCAAAAAATGTAGAACAAATTTTCTAATTAAAAACATGTTTATTTAATTACTACCTAATTATCAGTATTATTAAACCAATTATTTGCAAAACCTTGTAAATATGCATGTCTTCCATTGTACAATGATTTGTGTAATTTTTTGTATAAATTTGTATAAATTTGTACACATGGCCATATTATCCATAAAGCTGACTAGGCTGAATTCTCGGGTCTCGTGTAACCTATCTCTTCAATCAAACTCTTTCTTATTATGTGATTATTTTATATTTTATTTTAAACATAGTTTGATTATATTGTTTATAATAAAATCTAAATTCAGATTTATCAAAGTTGTTTTAAATGTTATTTTACATCAATGGAGGAGCATTTTATTGGGGTTGTAAATTTAAAATAATTTTTAAAGAATATAATTTCTAGCAAAATGAAATATCTCAGAAGCAGGCAACAAAAATGTTATAATTTGAATTGAACGGTGTAAAATGTGAAATTACAAAAAAATCAATAAACTATCGAATTTGAATTTGAAAAACGTGTCAGATATAGATTTGATAATAGTGAAGATCATGGTGATATGAAATTATTGTAATATGTTTAAAAAGGGTTAAAAAGCAAGGGAATATATAAAAAACAGGAAATCATTAATTAATTAAAACCCGAGTTGGTAAACCATAAGAAAAGTAAACAAAAGGGAATTCGAAAGACTACTATCATGACAGCATGATTAATGGGGGATGTTGGAAAAGATTATCATAAGGAAAGTATTTAGTAGGATAATTAATTATATTGATGTTTTCAAAGAGATTATGAACTAAAAGCGCAGAAGTAGGATTGTCAAAAAAACGATTTGGGTTTAGAATCATTAATCAAATGGATTATACCTCTTATATAAAGCAAGTCAAAATTAGAAACAGTCGGTATTTTGCGTCAGTTAAGGACGAAGAACTCGAGAATAGAATTTGAGAATAAATACAGAGTTTTGAAGTAGGACAACAGAAAAGTTAAGATGAATTTGTAGAGTAGTTAGAATCAAAGCTGTGTCATTTTATTGAAGGTGATTATTGGGACAAATGGCACCGAGCCAAGCAATCATGCAAAGAAATTATTTATTTCAATAAATATTTATACAGTTAATTATTGGCATTTTTAGAAAATATTATTAAACTGTTTTTAACCCCTGAAAATTCACAATATGTACTGACACAATTTATAATAACAGTTGTTGTGAAAATGTTAGTCTGTAATTTAGCTATACAGATGTGTCTTTAATAATATTGCTATGCATAACTATGCGAATGTTAGCAAAAGTTAGAACGTGCCAATCGATGTAAATATAAAGGCAATTATTTATACTGAAAAAATCTATTAGGAAATCGCGATGTTTGTAGTTAATTATAATTTTATATTAGTAAAATCCTTAATTTTTTGTTTACTTTTGATTTTCTTTTGTTTCCTTTTAATATTTCATTTATTTCCAATACGACTCTATCAAAGGTTTTACCCTATATAAGGAAATCATTTTTGTGTGCAACCGCAATGAAAATCGTGAATTATTTTAACTATTTATTAATTTGTATAAGAGAAAAAAATTAAATAGAACAATTACTAACGCTTACCTTCGACACTCAATCTCTTCAGTTCGCCGCACTTGGACAAAATATGGAATATTGAAATGTTTGATATTAAAAAACACTTTCTGATACTGAAATTTTTTATATTAGGGCAAGAATTGCTGATAAAGATAACGGATTCGTCCGTCAGCTCGGTACATTTATCAAGTTTTACCGAATGGACGAGAGGACAATAAGGATTTCGGTTTCCACCTAAGAGAATTAGTAACTTTTTTATTTTGAAATTGATATCGGTTGGTTTGGTTTTTAATACCCATTGTGAAAAATCAATATTGCTCCAAAGCACCGGTTGCCAAGCAATGAAATACCAGTTTCTACAAGTCTGTGAACAATTCAAAATGTCTTTAATTTGTAGGTTTTTGAAGATTTTTATTAAAATCTTCGATGGGGTTCTTTCCCATTTTAATTCAGTCGGATAGAAGTCATTGTCAGAATAATTGATTTGATTTTCTTTAGACTTTTTTGTTGACCTTCTAATAGGAATAAAAAGATCGCTCATATTGGACTTAGTATCATCGTCCGATGTCGACGCCACTGTGGCATAGGCATCTGAATGTTGGTCTCTGTGATAATTTGGGACCTTCATGTATGGATGAATGGGCCCATAGTCAATTACGTTAGAGTGTAAACCGATTGGATTAGGACTGGTAATAGAGTTTTCATTAATTGCTGAGAGATTTTGAGCGAAGTTAATCCGTTTTTGGTTGGTATTATTAATATTATTATTATTTATATTTTGGTATAAGGGGCTGGGTCTAGATTTAGCAAGAATCGCAAAGGATGATGATTCTGTAAAATTAGTCGTTGTAGATTTATCAGAAAGGGGTTTGGTATGAGGATGGTCTTGAAGACTAGACTGATCACTAACAATTCCTGAGTCTGCGGTTTGGAATTCCGAGAAGTTACTGATGTTGCAGTCTATAAAATAATAATAATAATAATAATAATAATAATAATAATAATAATAATAATAATAATAATAATAATAATAATAATAATAATAATAATAATAATAATAATAATAATAATAATAATAATAATAATAATAATAATAATAATAATAATAATAATAATAATAATAATAATAATAATAATAATAATAATAATAATAATAATAATAATAATAATAATAATAATAATAATAATAATATTATTATTATTATTATTATTATTATTATTGTTAAACATAAATTTAATAAATAACTATGTAAGCACATTTTTGCAATGTTTATTTATTAAATAGGAAATATTTCGATCTTAACAAGATTCTGATCACTCATAATACAAAATTCACAAGGTCTTTCTTTTTCTGCTTCTTCTCCAGTTGATCTTTCTTTCCTACGAATTTTTTTAATAAATAACAAAATTTAAACAAATTTTTCAAGCATTTTAAAATTTATTTTGCCAACATTTAAATATGAATAATCTTATAATTTATTTTCAAATAATCTAATAACAATCTTGTCCTTGAATTCCTCCGACTTATGGAGTTATTTTGAAATGTTGATTGTTGGTGTTTCATAAAAATTGGGAAATTGCTGAATATTAAAAGCTTAAGAGAACACAGAAAATTGCATATAAACGAATTATTATTTTGTTGGGAATGCGCAGAAAATTCTGAAAGATTCACCTCAAAACTAACATTGATTAACCATTTAACAAAAGAGCACAAATTCGAGTTTCAAAGATCTCACGTTTGTCGGTATTGCGAGAGTCTATTTGAAGAGAAAACGGATTTATTAGAACATGTAAATTCTAGCCATAGCGACAAAAAGTTTAAGCATCAACCGAACTAGAAAGTCGGTAGGCAGGAACGTAATGCTATGAACTGTGATTTTATAACAAATTCACTTCTACGGTTAGAAAAACATTATAAACAATCTCATAATATTGAAACAAAAATAAATGAAGAAATTTTACCAAATACTATTGTTAAAACTCATCAGAAAGGTCGACCAAAAATGTGCGAAGATTTAAATGCCGAAATAGATATAGAATACGCACCAGTCAAATGTAAAGGCCGCCCAAAAAACATTTTCTGGAAAACCTACCAAAAAAACGAGGACCCCCAAAATTAATTAAGAATTTGATTAAAACTGAACCTCAATAAATGTTTTATTTTATTTAGTATTATAATATAAATTTATTTAATAATAAAATAATTGTTAATAAATAATTATTTATTTATTTATTAATATAAAATTATTAATAAATGCTTATTTAGCATAATTTTAAAATAAATTTGTTAATTCCATAAAACTATTTGTGAAAATGTTGGTATGTATTGTTTAAATAATAATTGTAATTTAATAAATAAAACTTTGCTGTTTATTATTATTAATTATCGCTTTTATTTCCATAAAATAATTATCAAATATTTTCATAAAAAATATTTTAACAAAACTAATTGTGATTTTTTCTAATTATACATTGTCATTTATTTATATTAACTATATTTTTATTTTAGAATTAAATAAAAAAAGAATTTATACCGTTAGTATTTTCTTTTACTGTTTGTGATGTTTTAAATAAATTAATAATAATAATAATAATAATAATAATAATAATAATAATAATAATAATAATAATAATAATAATAATAATAATAATAATAATAATAATAATAATAATAATTATAATAATTATTATAATAATTAATAATTATTATAGACTAATAATAGCGGCTGATCAGTATTATAGTGATAACTATCTTATGCCATTTATATGACGCAGGTACACAATATATTGTCTGAATATTTGTCGCCGTTACTGATAATTTATAAACTCTGAATCTCTCACAGAAGCACTACACCCCCCACTGGATTCATGCACTTATAAATATTTTTGATTTCAGGGTCCATAAAATTGTTTTAAATAAATTTAAATATTGTTTTAATTGTTAGTTCATCTAACTCTCATTTTATATGTGAAAATTCAAAAAAAATTTTCATATTTTCAAAAATTCAAAGTTACCATTAAGCAATCTATTCAGGAAATCGCTTTTGGAGAAGTTTCCCTGGAATCTTTTGTTTATCTTTTGTGTCTGCCTCCATTTAATTTAACGATTTTTTAGAAACAGTTTTCTTCCACTGTATTATTTTTTTTAAAATTTTTCCGAAAACGATTAAATAATTTTGGAAATTTTTGCATAAGTACCATAAAAAATTATTCAAATTTATTAACACAAATATATTTATTTCACTGTTTTTCTAAGAAAAATTTTTTACCGATTGAATAATTTCGACATGTGTTTAACGCGTTGAAGATCGCATTGCAAAATCGTATTTCTCACATGGACCGGCATTTTTTTATTGTTAATTACATATATTATTTTTTAAATATTTTTTTAGTGTACAATAATTTGAAGTAGACATTATATCGTGTGCCCACCCGTGAGCACGCTGACCGGTAATGTTGTTGCGGAGTGACGCACCGGTGGGCATGCGGTTTTTAACGTGTTAATTGAAGGTCTGTTAAATTTTATTTGTTTAATTAAATTTGGTAGGATCTTTAAAAATTCCTTTGAGAATTTCTTTCGTGAATACATTTGAAAAGATTGGTTTCTGTAGGTGTAATATTTAATAATTATTAGTATAATTTAAATATTAGTAGCTAGCAATATGATAATACGCAACATTTGAATAAATTATTTTGTTTTAAACTGTACTAAATTTGGTTAAATAAATCAATTAAATTATAAAGACTCCGAAGTCGTCAAATATTATTAACAATTATCAATATACTTTTATTATAAATATTATAAAATTCATTAAAAAATAAGAAATAACAATAAATTTCTGTCGGTGAAAATCGGAAATTTTATCATTTAACACGTTCAGTCCCGTTTGCCCGACAGTGAGCAAGCATTGTTACGCAATTCAAGATCACACGATCACCAGCGATTACAGTTTAAGTTAAATTTAAGTACAGTAAACGATTCTCCGGTCCCTCAACATATTTTTAAAATCAAACAACGTATTACATAATAAATAAAAGTTCCGGTCTGCCTAAAGATATTGCGTATTATACTGCGAAGCTGAACGTGTTTATACATATTTTTAGCTTGACATTATCATATTGCTTAGTTATAACATCATTTTATGTTATTATTATTTCTTCGCTGAATTTGGGAACCTTAATTTTTATTAAAAAAAGGCTCTGATATTATTTTAACCTTTAAAGATCATTAACAAAGAAAAACAAAGGAAATTTCCTGGAATCGAATCGAGGGGGCTTAATATTTGGTATACAATTGATACCATGTAAAACATTATCTGATCGAGAGCACTCAAGATTAGAATCAATGGTTATTAAATGACATAATATACAAAAGATCCAATTGTCAATCATTCTACAGGACCTGCAATGCCAGCTTGATATGCTCAGAGTCATCAATGAGCACAAAGGACCATAATTGTAAATGAATTCATAATAATTGGATTAATGGATTGTGACCAATATTATTTATTATTCTAGAATTTCGTGTGAAAATTACGACAAAAATCAAA
Source organism: Schmidtea mediterranea (assembly GCA_022537955.1). Classification (NCBI taxonomy): domain Eukaryota; kingdom Metazoa; phylum Platyhelminthes; order Tricladida; family Dugesiidae; genus Schmidtea; species Schmidtea mediterranea. The sequence continues at coordinate 130,728,626 of CM039679.1, forward strand.
ATATTAATAACATGAGAAATTATAAACATTTTTTATTGAAAATTCATAAACGAAATAAATTATACAATTTATATTCATATTTAAAGACATTAATTTTTGTTGGTTTTGAGTTCTAAAGAAATTTTTGTTAATCATTATTACTATTATTATTATAATTAATATTATTATTATTTTCCAATGACATTAAAAATATTTTTTAATGTCATTGGAAAATGCAACAAAATCAGGTGAAAATCAAAGAAGTTCTTATATTATTATTATTAGTAGTAGTAGTAGTAGTAGTATTAAACGATGATTCCTTGGTAGCAGAATAAATTAATATATCAGATAAATGAATAACAAAAAAAGGCCTTGTTGCAAAGTAATAATTATATTTTTGAAAAAAGTTTCGATTATTAAATAATCTTCTTCAGTTTCTTTTGGAACTACTATATACAATGGGGAAAATGCCAAAATAGCTTGTGATTTTCATTAAAATTAACTTGTTTTCCTTATCCTTAGTTTAAATTTAATTTTAAAACATTTTAAACCTAAAATTTTTTAAAAATTTTAAATTGTATATTTCATGAAAGATGTTTAAACTTTTTTCAAAAATATAATTATTACTTTGCAGTAAAGGCTTATTTTGTTATTCGCTCATGTTTATTATTTAATATTAAATTAAAATTTATTAAATTATTTTTTGATGAAAAAAAAATCTTTCATAACTGCATTATAATTGTTTTAATTAGTTTGCAATTAAGATTAACGTAATTATGCATTTTTCATTAAAAAATAAAAATTATATCTCAAATTCAATTTCTTTAATTCGTTTAACTACGATTATTATATGATTAAGCCAATTTGCCCAAGTGCGGCCAATTTTTCACTCATTAAAAAACGTAAAACATTGTTAAAACCTTTTTTTATTGTGACCAAATGGTAACATCCCTTATAGGTCAAATTCTTCAAGTTAGTTATTTAAATAATTAGAAACTTCTTAAGTAAAATGAATTATAAAAGTCTGGATTTTGATAAAAAATATATTTAAATCATTAAAACAATTTTAAAATTCTCTTATTTTAACAAAAATTGGTTCGGTAACATCGAAAAACTCCCAACACCAATTCAATTTTATGTATTTAGTTAATTATTAATTAATTAATTATTAAAATAATTTTAGTGACACCATTCTTTATCTTATAAAATTATATGTAAGTAAAAATTATACATGAATTATTTTGTAGTTTTTTAATTATTATAATTTCAAAGCAGTTTTTGGGAGATACAGAGAATATTTGTCAAAATAGAGCTCCACGAATAAGCAATGATTACGCATCATTGATCTAATGGTAATTAGCAGTAAGGTTTATGGACACTATTTTGGTCTACTCAAACCATATCTATCATCCTTTACTTTTTTCATCAGCTAGCCAACGCAACAAAGATAAGTTCAAATCAGATTTTTATCACAAATGGTAAAATTATTAAATTTCTATGCATATAATCATGTTTTATAATAGACATCAAAAGGTTGCATGGTATGGTACACCTTCTCAATCAAGTGGATCTGATGACTGATTTTGATAAATGAAACCGCGGCACTTCTTCATAACTCATTGGTTTATTAATAAAAACCCGGCTCGAAATCATTTATAAATTTATACATAGATGGCGCCGCCAAGTAGACAGATATAAAGTTTATCATTCAACAGTATCATTTTGTGAAAAATATACTGTGAAAAAAAGCCAATTTTTTTTGACTTTATAACAATGAATATGACAAAGATTTTCATATCTAGTTTGTTAAATGTTCAAATTTTTGGGTTTCAACTTTTGAGTGAATTATTACTCTTTTCTGACTTTTTTTCTAGTTTTGTTTAATTTATTTGTTGTTATTGAATGGCTGTTAGATTTTCTTCACCAATGGTGGGCTGTGAAACGGTTGAGACTTGCAGCGTTGCTTTGGTGAGTTAATTCTACGCTTCAGATCACATTTCTAAGCTGAAGTTTAAACGGTTTTGCTGAACATTTGCTTGACCATCGTAGCTATTATCGATAAATTGTTGACAGACATCAAAATGATGCCAATGCATGAATGCAACATCAGAATTGTGGACATAGAAACCCCATCGGAGAATTATTAACAAAAATGGATGCTTAAAAAATATAAATAACTAGATTTATTACCTACCCGGGAATAGATTCAAACTCATTCTTTATTCGCTAAAATTAATTTTACACCTGATTCAGTTCATTAAAAACTTCTATAATAGAAGTTTTAATGAACAACCAATTACAATTATGGTTAAGTTTATGAATTAGCCATTTTTAAAATGGCTGACAGGTAAATTTTTTGATAAAGTATATTTTAGGGCTTGGATTGTGATCTCATATATTTATGAGATCATTATTCAAGCTCTTAAATAATACTTTTAATCATCATTTATTATAAATTTAGTTTTAATTAATTTTTTTAGGTTTAATTTTTAGGAATTTATGCCAATTTATGTAAATTAATGGAATTATTTTCGAATAAATGTAAGTCCGATTAATTGAAAACTAAAATTTATTAAAATAAAATTTATTATTAAAAATTTCTATATTCAAATAAACTATTCCTCAGTTCCTTGGAAATTTGTTTTGGCTGCCACCTTTTTTACCTTTGGACAAATCCAAATTTTTGATAATTTTTGATTTGATGAGGCTTTGGAAATTTCTGTTAATTTCCCAAATTTATAAAAATCTTCCTCATTTTCAATGATATTAATGATTTGGATTTTTTATACTTTATAAAAAATATTATTTTTAAACTTAAGTTATCGGAAAACTTATGTTTTCCGTTTTTTGAACTCCTCATTTAAAGGTTCTGGTTCCACTGCTCCTGGTAAATTGTAAATGAGGTAAAAATTGAATTAATTTTAATTACAAGTTTAATGTTACATTGTTATTTCTTCATCTCCTCAAAAACCTAAAGTTTCGATGGATATATTTGAAATAACTGAAAAGTTGTAAAAATATTAAATTGATTGAATTTCATGAAAAATCTTTCGAAATTATTTCTTAATTTTCTCTACAACTCAAAGTAGAGTTATTGGTCTTTTTTTCAAAAATTTTCGGCTTTAATTTAAAAAAACTTGTCTAAAAAGTTACTAAAAATAGTTTTATATAGAGTTTTTATTGAACTGAACATTGCTACATTTTGAAAGCTTGCATGCATTATTTACTATGTATTATGTTTTTACGTTAAAAAAAAATTTTCTTCAATTTCCTTTGTTATAATATAAGTTTTTATTCAGTTGAACAAATTACATGCAAACACGGGAAAGTATGTATGTCCCTATATTATTACTTTATTGGTTTTTTCATTTTATTATAGGAGATTTTAATGAACTGAAACAGGTGTATTTATCCTGTTATTAAAAATTTATTTCAATACTTGGCTATTTATTAAAAGTACCGGAAAGTGATCAATTAATATTTAACAAAATTTTATTTTATTATAAAAAATAAAAGTGTAAATAATTTTCAAAATCTATAATTTGAAATGATCTGGAAAGGCCTGATGTGGAAGTTAATGGAACTCATTTAAGGCATAGCTTGCAGTTCCTGTTTTGCCAAGGGATGAATGCCACTAAGTCGGCCAGAAACATCCGTGCAACTTATGGGGATGCATTGAAGGTCAACAGTTGTTAACGTTGGTTAATAAGGTTTAAATCTGGTGATTTAGAATTTTCTGCAGGCTATCCATACTGGATGCTTATTGGCTTTCGTCATTAGTTGAGTCTGACCCACCTCAAAGTTAATTGACACAGTATTTGACGTCCCCATAATTTTTCCGAAAATAAAAACTCACAGTGACAGAACATTTGTAATGTTTTGTTAATCAAACAAAAAAATAAGTCGTTTTTCCAACGCGTTACTGATGGTAAAAATTGGGTTCTCGGCTCAAATATTGAAATAGAAAACATTGACTTTCTCCTTGACAAATGCTGATTCTAACCCCATAAAGTGAACTACACTCAAAGAATGTTCTTTAATGCTTTTGGTGTGACTACATTGACATAATCTTTTATGATATTTAATATTTTTAGTCCTTTATTGATCAACTATGCTAGAAGTTCTTGTTATAGACAGATACGTGTATTTTCAGTTTCATAGCATAAATAATAATAATTCGACGACTTTTAATAAAATTATAAACAAATAGAAATTTCTCAAATCTGATTACTGACAGACAAGACAATCTAGCATTAATCAGAAATGTATAATCAGCTCAGATTTGAATAAAATTTGCTACAAAATAGGTATCAAAATGAGACAAGGAACCATGAGAGGTGATTGAAGACCAATGTAAATAATTAAGGAATCCATAAAAAATATACTTTTTAAAAATGATTTTTCTAAATTATTATTAATACTATTATTATTATTATTATTATTATTATTATTATTATTATTATTATTATTATTATTATTATTATTATTATTATTATTATTATTATTATTATTATTATTATTATTATTATTATTATTATTATTATAAGTATATAACGGTGATTCATTGATATATAAATTAATATATCAGATAAGTGAATAACAAAATAAGCCCTTGTTGCGAATTAATAATTATATTGTTGAAAAAGTTTCGATTATTAAATAATCATCTTCAGTTTCTTTTTTAAGAAATTGAAGAGGATTATTTAATAATCGAAAAATTTTTCAACAATATAATTATTACTTAGCAGCAAGGGCTTAATTTGCTATTCACTTATCTGATATATTATTATTATTATTATTATTATTATTATTATTATTATTATTATTATTATTATTATTATTATTATTATTAAAACTCTAAATGGTTTTTATGTTTAATTTTTATATAAAATAGTAACGGAATATAAACGTCACTCTAATATAGCAACATTAGGTCATATGAGCTGTAACATAATATATATTAAATAATGTACATAAATGTAAGGCTAAAAATTAGAGTAAAACTTTTTGACAAAATAAGGCTGAAAGTGTTTGAAAGAATTAAAGAGATTAAAAAGTAGAAGAGACAGAAATGACAGATCCTAATTAATTAAAAATATAAATTTGAGAATTATTCTTTGTTTAAAAAACAATTAATTTTATTCACTTTCGGTAGTGACTTTTGAAGTGGAAATGAAAATGTTTTTTTTGTTGGTGACATCTGGCCATTTGGAATTCATGAAGTTCTTGTCATTTGAATAACAATAAACTTTTTATAATTATTATATATTATATAATAATGCTCTTATTCTAGTATCAATTTGTTGGTGTTGTTGGTGAATTCGAATAGGATGTACTATCAATCTGACTCCAAGCATGCTTTTAAACAACAGTAATGAACTCCAAACGATATAAACTTTATTGATTAATACACTTTATCTCCACTTTAAAATGACACAACGAATTATCTATCAATTACAATTTGGTGCTTATTACGACCCTTCGGGAAGAATAGCACTTTTCGGATCGGTTGGATTTCACAATCACTTGACTACTGTGACGAATTTCTGAGATCGGTAACTCTGATTTAGTTACTTTGCTTTGATTTCGCTTAATTTCTGTTTCGAATTTCTCTTTTCCTTGATTTCAACTTTAAGTTTTCTCCAAATTTCTCTTTAATACTTTCTTCAATAATTTTATGTAATTTTCTCCTTTCCAATTATTCGTCGAATTTTGTCCAATTTCTCTCTAATAATCTCTTTTTCTCTCTTTGATTCCAATTGCGCTTCCTTTTTATACTCCGTCACTCAATAATACTTACTGATATCCAATAGAATTTCTGATATCTTTTACCACTAATTCCATTTGAGCCTCTATAATCACTGACAGCTGTCCAGATAAATAATTTTTTTAGAGATGCCCTTTCCCGGATTCCCAAATAACATTCCTTCCATTTTTTTGAAAGAGCTTTCGAAATAACGTGCAAATTTTCCTTTTGTTTTGTTTTCCTAAATTTGCACTTGTTAATTATAAATGACCTTCTTTTATTTAATTGTCTGTTTTTATTGATTTTATCTTATTCCCTTCTTGTTATTCGACATTCTTTTTCATTCCCTTTTTATTAAGCTCCAGAATCACATCTTAATCACTTATCCTTGTTTCCCCCAATCATTTTACATGTTTATTAATTATTTTACTCTATTATTTAGGTATCCTCAACAAATTGAATATATATATGTCGGAGAGAGGAAATTATAACAATGTTAAATGTTGTTAATGTTTGTAACCGAGAGTAATCGTGAGGTCCAAGTACGACATGTGTTAAACAATAGCATGATAAATGAGATTTGGTGACCATAATTTCATGTCCTCAAAATATATACGTAGCCCAGGATTATTATTTTTATTCCAGAAACATGTGTAATAATTTTCCTATTTTATTATAAAGTATTAAATGTATTTGAGATCGAGAAATGTCTTGTTATAATACTAGTAAGAAGCGCCTTGAAAGACTGGTATTAAGGTATTGTTTAGCAGGCTCACATACTTGTCTGCAATGATATTTCCATACATAAACACCAGGGAGTTAGGATCATGTGAGGTAATAAACTTCCCGTCTAAAAGTTTTAACCTGCTTTAGGTTGTAGTAGGTAAAACACAACACGAGGCATATTTTTCTTGTAATCTACGATGAACATAGATACGCTTGTCACCGCTACAGTTCTTTAGCTCAAATAAACTCATATCTGAGAACAACCAGTTAGTGAAATTTGTTTGCCGATGCTGTAGGCACAATAGATATATCTTCCTTTTGTGAATAGTCTTTAAGTGATGACAGTTGGTTTTTCGGGAACACGGGTTGAATTCTAGACCTCAAGTCGCACAGTATCTCTTGACATAGGGAAATTGGAAGCAATTTCTTGATTTGTTGAAAAACGATGTCGTTTCATAGCAAAGATGATAGCACGATTTTTTTGTGTAGTACAACAGTATATGGAGTGTTATTTTGTGTATGATATTGTCCCAGGAGATGTAACACATCGCACACTGTTTTTGTTGTAAGATGAAGATAATGAGCCATTGAGTGTTGTAATTGGTCCTCATCGTGTTAAAGATATATGAGACAAGCGATGTCATACGACAATTGTTTACCTTGCATTATGGAGTGAATGGTTAAAAAATGGCCTCTAAATCTGCGTAAGAGTCATATAAAGAGTCCAGACTTCAACATCCGTCTTCCTCTGCAACACATCATATACAGCCATTCCCTTACTATCTTCGTTAATTGAAAGGACAACATGCAATGATAAAACAACAAAAGTCTACAATGGTCACAAAACTACAGATGAGTCAACTTTATGCGTTCTACTATATATTTTCATTATATAAGTTGAAAGGCATTTAATTTCAAGGGGAATTAAGTGATATCCTTAGCGATAACGTAAAGAAACTTGTCTGGCGAACATGTGACAGGAAATTTCTAAATTATTTGTTCCTAATTCGATACACCTGACGTCCTAGACCCACTAAAATGACTGCCCAAACCTGTTAAATGCCAAATGTAACCATAATACTAGTAAATTGCATCAATTTCAGTGAGTTTTCACAAAGGTTTGAAGTTAATAGAAAGAATTCGACAAAATATTTGTTCGTCATTTAAAAATTGCATTTAAAATTTATCTCTCATTTGTTATTGGCTAGTTCAGCGTAATTGTTTAATTAATAAATAATAAATTATTATTGATTAATTGAAATTAATTTTTTGATTAATTGAAATTAATTTTTATAAATTTTCAAATACATTCTTTTAGGCTTTTTTTACTTTTCTTTTTAACTATTTTCTCAAATTATTAACATTTTTTCAAATTTAATTTAATTTTACAACATTAATTTATATTTTATTTTTAAAATGAATAAAACTTTTTTCTATTTCACTGACTAATTAAATCTAGGAGTTTCAAGATTTTGCCTAGCTCAACCAAAATAAAATTTAAGAATCATATAAGAAAGGAGGAAAATATATTGTGGAAGTAAGGAAAACATTAATGTTAAGAAATAGTAATAATATACAATAATGTATTTTTTACTCCTCATGGAAATTGAGCGAAGTTTCCAAATTTGACTAATAAATAGCCTAATTCCTTTGAAAAACTCGCAATTTTTATAATGAAACTTATGATTCAATCCAGAAAGCGCGCTTAGTCTTTTGGAACCATATACTAATATATGGAAGACATACATGCCAAAGTTATTATTATTGCTTCTACTTTCAAGCTACTAATGTTGATGACCTTCAATAATTCGAGGAACATTTTCTCTTATTTGATAGTCATTTTGAATGAATTAGAAACAAATGAAGGTTTGTCCCATTTCATTGTTTAGAAAGCAATTTACTGTGGTTGTACAATGGATTGTACCGGTAACATGACGTTTCTTGAAGGAATATTGAAAAAATCTTATCTAATAACTACATAAGGTTAATCATGGTGCCAAAGAGCTAAATTTACCCTCACTCCCTAAAACTTATGCAAATCGTTTAATTATCGGATTTAAACATATAAAACAGTTAGCTAATTGTTTCGTGATTTTGTTAGCAACACCCTCCCCCCTCCTGACTGCATTAAGATTTACTGCCTACGCCACTATGAATTAGCAACAGGAAACTTTTCATCTAAAATGATTATTAAAGAATTTCAATGAGCATATAAATATTCCAATGCTCCCATATTTATAATAAAATAATAATTATAAAATTAACTATGACAAAAAATTTAGATAAATTTTACCTTCTTTTTGGTTCTTATATCCAATGCATGCAGAAATGTTCAACTTTCTCTTGAATTTTTTCATTTTTTCATCCAATAAATCTAATAGAGTAAATGTGCAATAAAATCTGTTTGTTTTTTTGTGGTAAAAATAAATATTGAAAAGTAGAATTTATTGTTTTCCAATCGACTTCTGATTGGCTGCTTGTGCTGCACTGCAGCGCATCGCTAAATGGCCATTGAAATTCATTATTTCATTCACAATTAACACTCTCAAATGTATATATTGTATAGTATAGAGAGAGCTGATGTATAAAAATTACGGCTTTGAACTTTGTTCTGTTGTTATTTGTAGTGAAGTGGTCCATACAGTTATCGCAACTGTCAAGAGAGTCAGCAATAACGATTGAAGAATACATATAGATTTTAAGTGTTTAATAAAATGTAATTATTATATTTTAGATTGGATTTAGTCACATCTCTGTGCCATGTGGTGAAAGTTTGCATTCATTCTAGTAGATGGTAAGTTAAGTTATTATAAATACAATGATAATTTCACTTATTTGTCAACCGTGCATTAAAAGTAGTAAGTTGAAATTGCAGGTATTTGCGAATATTATTTTTTATTAAAAACATGAGTAATATCTCATTTAAGCAGACCTTTCTTAACTAGTGGTGTTGTCGAGCCGGAACTAAAGATGATTTCTAATAACGAGAATTGGTTAACGTATTGAAAAAAAATTAAAAAGAATTGCTGATTTTTTTTCGAATTTTTGACCAATTTTTATGTATTATCATTACGTTTTTTTAGGTCTCATTGAGACCTAAAAAAAAACGTCGCAGCCAGGATTATCATAGAAAATCAACACCCGTCGTTAATTTGGGACATGAGACCGCACAGAGCAGCCGCCTACCCAGGATCGGCCCTGTCTATATAATTATATATACGCGTTCAGGTAAAAAAAATTAGCACAACACCACTGCTCTTAACCTCTGTGCAAACTGTGCTGTAGCACATGAAAAAATAATAATAAAATTTTTTTAAGATTTCATGAAATTATTTATATGATAATAGTATTATATATAAATCGCAGATATATTATCCATAGCATCAATTAGGCGATTTTTTATATCAATTAATCAATTGTTGCTACCAATCACTGCAATTATAATATGTAATGAGTATGAAATGAAAATTAGATTTTTATGTGAAGTGTGAATGATAAATAAAAAGCCGATTTTTTGAATGATAAAAAAGTAACAATAAAAAAATTAATTTTCATATTAAATAATTAATTATTTTATTAGAATTTTACCATGGGAACAAAGAAATTATGTGGGAATGCGAGGAAATTAAATATATAAAAGCAGCGAAAATGAAAATGTTACATAAAACTTTAACTTATACATGAAACACCTACAAAATCCAATACTTCAGCAGTATCAGGTAACATCTAATGACAAAATGACAAAATTGAAGAAAATTATTCTTCAAACGTAAGTACAGAAATAAAATTCTTTTATTCATATGGAAAATACTCTTATCTTCGTTACTAAATCTAATGCAACATTCGGTTTGAAGCAATATTATTAATTTGAAGAATCTAAAATAATCAAATACTGAAAAAATATTTTGATTCTAATTGTAGAAGTCATAAAATATCTAAGCGCAGAGTCTGGCCATTCGTTGAAGTAATCAGACTATTAAGAAAAAATGAAGAACAAGTCTTACAAATACTAAAAAATATAGAAAAGGACATGGACTATTAAAACAAGGTCTATTGAAAAAGAATAAATTATAAAATTAAAGTTATGAAAATTAAATTATTTCAATAAATTGATAAATTTCCTCATCAAAATAAATTGTTTGTACAAAATGCAATACAAGCCTTTAACCAGTTAAAATGGCAAAACATACGCATTATTTCAAATATGAAATCAAGATATATTATAGAGAATTTGATTTTATGTATACTTTATTACAACAAAGACCATATAAATGTGTACAAACTATGTTATTCAACAAATCACGTGTGCGGCACACACACACTGCATTATTTCAAATTTCAAATCAAGGAGAATTAAATTATCCTACATATTGTTACAATGAAAACATAATAAACCTATGTTAACTATAGGAAAAATCCATAATATCTTACGTTTTGGTTTCGCTGTGGACCCTTCAATAAAATTCACGTATCGATATACTAATTAGAGTTTCATGCTTTTATTCACTACTATCTTTTCCTTGGAATTGACTTCGACTGTCGATGATGCTTGAACTTCAAATTATTCCTTTTCGTAAATTACATTTTCTAAAACTTAGAATCTGTTTCCAAATTTCCCATATCTATATTTTACTTTTTCTCCGCAATTTGAAATTTTTGGACAAAATCGTTGAATGTGACCAAATTTATTAAATTGAAAGATCCTTTTCACGTGACCCACTATTTTTGGATTCAAAACATCAAACTTTGTTTGATCGTCTATTTTGCCAATTTTGATTAGAATCAACTGGTTACCAACATGAAATTCATATTTTCATTTGTAATCACTGGCCAGTTTTAAATAATGTTCAATTAACTGCTTCAGGTTTCGTATTTCTCAAGTTTTCTAAAACATTGCCCATTCTTATATATTGATCCTTTTCATCTTTAATTGCTGAAACTGTTTCATCGAGAGATTTAGGTTCCAAATATTTAAGTGCATCAGATATAGTTTTCGTAGCCAGATTATTAAGAAACACTTTTAAAATACTTTTTCTTAACTCAAATTTTTAATTTGTTTGCTTCGACTTATACGCCGGTAGCAAAATCCATTATTTTCTCGCTATTTTCTTAGCAACATTATTATTTTAAAACTTTTTCAAGCATATTTGAACTGTTGAAAAAAAATCCAAATTCCTCACTTTTTCATATTTAATACATTCTATTTTAGATCTTCTTTTAATTTTGGCGTGATAGATATATAATTAAATAAACATGAATTCAAACTCTCGTTAATTTACAACAAAATTTAAATAACATCATCATTACTTTTAAATTATCATTCACATATCACAATAATGTAAATAAATTTGTGTATATTTTTAAAACTGGGAGCTAAATTTGAATTATGATCGTTTACTTTTGCTTAGGTTAAAATATCATTTTTATAGCATCCTTAGCAGGGTCGCCCCTAGACTTTTTGCTGCTACAGGCAAGATTTTTTTGGCCGCCCCTAACACGAATAGAATAAAAAAAAACACAGATTTGCTAATTATTCATTTGTAAATATAACACAAAAAAGCAAATTTGCATTAAAAAAATTACCTCAAACAGTAATCATAATTAAATAAAAAATAAGGAATAATAATAATTGCAAACAAAGGTTTGAACCACGTGCTTTTTAAAACAAACAAAATTTAAATACACAGAAAGAAAAATTCACTTACCTTCCTTTTCAAATTAGCGTGAGCAGAATGAGTCAATGAGATGAACTGAACAGTGAAATTTCTAATTATAGCACACACGATAAAGAATTTATTATAGCCGCTGGCCATTCAGCTGAATACATATATAGGCCTGTATAGGCATAGGCTATAGGTAGTCTAATCGTATCGGATACAAAAATTCTCGAATACGATTAAAAATTAGACTCTAACGTATTGAAAATTTTATCTGTTCATAGTTTAAAACAACACTCAAGCAGAAAATAATTAATTAAATGTAAAAACTTTACAGACCATTAAAGCTCATTTAAAAAAACAAATTTTAATTAGAAAATCAAATCGTCTGTATGTGCGGTACAAGTACAAAATCAATGGACATTTACATCCATGTGACCGGAACATTCATAAATACTACAGTTATCCAGTATAGTTTATCAATTAGCTATATCGTACTGTGAGCGTTTAAGCAAATCCCTTTTTCCTGTCCACTCCAAATAAGCGCGAACAAGCCTCCTCTAGTCCTCTTTGATGTTCCGAGATTATCGTTTTTATTATTTTTTCACACGATATTTTTTTTAAAATTCGAATATTGTTTTGCAATTTTTACATGCAAGTATTAAAATTACGAGGGACGCATTCGGCTGCCCTCATAAAACGGCCATTACAGGCGGTCGCCTGCTCTGCCTGTACGTAAAGCCGGCCCTGATCCCTAGAACAATTTATATTATTGAATTTAAACGAAATAAAAATTTTGTTTTTTTACATTTCCTATATTTCCTATAATCTCGTCGCAAGCCGAATCCCGGCAATTTTTCTTGAATTTTGTCCAAAATAAGTTGGCAATAGAACGAGTTTATACGGTAACCACGATTCATTTTGGCTAACATGGACAATATAATATCTACATTATAGTTTAAATCTTTTTGCTGAAAAGATCTTCCGAATTTCTTTTATAAATTTAGTAGCAATCTTTGTATTTTTAGTCTTTTATCAACAATTACTGGATGACAGAGGTTTCGAGCTGGAGTCTAAGTTCTAGTGTCAGCTCCAGATTATCATCAATTCCCAAGCTTTGAATCTTAAGCCCTGCTGGAGGGCATCAGAAAATATAAATTATTTTAAATAGATAGAAATTCACATAACCATTATGTTCATTGAGATTATGAAAAGATATGTTTTATATCGCAATAAGACATAGATTTTGGAAAGATTGAGGGAGACGGATTCGGCACGGAAGAGTTAGAAAATATTTTAAAAGTTTTAATTTGATTTCTTATTCTGACAAAGTAATTTTGATAACGGTTCATACGAAATGATTATTATAAGTAATTAAATTAAAGCATAATTAACGGACGATTAGCACGCTACAAAAAGATCTTGATAACATTTTTTCATTAAATTTTGCAAAGTTTGTGTCGATTGGCACTTGTCAATCTTCATTCATGAATCAACAGTTAATCTAAATACTTAACAAACAATTATGATGTCTATAATGACGTAGAAACAACATTGCTCATATTCTTACATATGTTCTTTCTATACGGCCAGTTTGTGCCAACCATGCTTACCCTTTGTAACCTTGTGAAAATTAAGGAATGCAAATCTGTAAAATAGTTCTCAAGCGAATTTTATATATATATATATTTTAAAAGCAAAAAAAAATTATTAGTGTGTTTTATTCCGTGATAAAATAATTTTATGTCACATTTGGGTCTCGAGATTCTAGGTTTCCAAACTGGGGGGCTTGGATTAGTATTAAATGAGTAGCGAAATTATTTCTTGAATATTTTAATTTTAATTCCTTATTTAAATACATTTTAATACATTTTATAATTAATCATTTCCAATTAAGGAATCCGGACCATATTTCTAGAACCGGGATTTCGGTACTGATTTTTTTTTGGTTCCGGGATCCCGGTGCCAGCACCGAAACTGAGCGAAATTTCAAAATTTTTACCTAAAATTTAAGAAAAACCACGCATTTACACATATTTTTAAATCCATTAATAAAACACAGTTGAAAATAATAATAAATGAAATTAGATACAAACAAAGGAACTCAAATTGACAGTTTTTCTTTTATTTATTCATTTAGCTTTCGTCTTGAAACATCCTCTTAATATAGTCAAAATGCCTGTGCTCTAATCACTTAAAGATGATCTGATTTTGGTCATCATTTTCCGCATCCTGAAAACACTCGTTCTGATTCTACGCTTGTAGATGATATTGAATTCAAATTTTCGTAGCAGCTCTCAAGATTAACTTCATGTTTACCTTCGACTTCGAAAATGGCCAGTTCTTTTTTCACAATGTTTGTTACATCTTTCGCTGTTCGTGATTTGGAAATTATTTTTGAATTCATTTCTTTAATGATGTCTTTGGTGAACTTCTCTTGCATGGACAACTGCGATTCGACTTCTACTTCAGCTGCCTCACTGTCCGATTCTGATTCAAATGACTCATTGCGATCAAGTGGCTTTGTAAGATGAGTAACCATAGAAACAATCGTCGTTTTGTTTAGACGTTTAAAATTTAGGAGAGGATCCAACTCAAATTCAGCATAATTTTGGTTACCTTTGTGAAGATATTGAAGCCTACTTGAAAATTTCGTTCACCGTTGATTCAATCGACTTGAAAATGTTTCCTTCATTCGAACGGCTAATTCACTCTCATGTGACATGAGAAAGTTTTAAACTTGAATGTCAACTAAAGTGTCAAACATGAGTCATCTCAATCATTTAGGAAGTTTCATTCCCATTTGCCAAAAAAACTGTATAGAAATTATTCATTAAAATGAGCATTAATAATAACATATTTATCTAGAGTGTATTGAGTTGGCGTTGATTTATACTCTTTCTAGTTAGCATGTTATGAAATATACGTTAACTGAACAAAAGAAGAAGAATTTAAAAATAACTCAGGGTTTGAAACCGAATAGGCTACGCATTATGCAAATAAAATGAATTAAAAATTGGTACCGAATCCCGGTATTCTGACAATCTTAATCCCGGGATTATGGTACCAAAAAAATTCCGGGAGTGGATGCCTTATTTCAAATTTTCGAAAAAATGATGGCTCATTTTTAACATAATATTGATACACCAAGCAAGTGGAATATATTTCAAAGAAATTATTTTCGTCACCAGTCTGCCATCATATTTGGTGTCAAATACTATATATGTAAATTATAATGATGTACTAATTATAATTTAATGAATAACTAAAATAATAGCATTGTCTTACATAAAATTATTTTCCAATTAATATTAAATCATGTTATAAAATTATAAATTCTTTTAAATCAATTGCCCTTAATACACTTGCCATGCTCAATAATATCACGCACATATTTCAATCGCCTTTCTTCCTGAACCCGTGCGAAGAGGATAGTACGTCTCACCAATGTTTATGGTTTAACATTCATGAAAACTTATAAAATAAATCAGCCATTAAGCCTATTGGAATTAAAATTTATTTCTAAACATATTCAAAGGTTTCCAGACAATTTTTAATATATTAGAATTCAATAATAAATACTGTATGGAATCAATTAATACAAAAAGAAAACATGAATTAATATATTCCACAATAATTAAACGAAATTCCATTGAAATCAGTTCGATTTTAAAGATTGATTTGTATTCACAAGCATGATGCTAGAACGAATGATGTTACGATGTAATGAATCCAGGTAAGGATGCATTGAAATGGGTTCCGACAATGAGACATTAGATATATTTCACAATTATAGATAATAAGAAATATTTATCATATAAGAGTCAATAAACCTCAATCTTCTAGTAGTATGCAAAATTCGACATAATACTTAATTTGTTTTTAAAGCTTGGTTTCATTATTTGACTAAAAAGTAAGTGGAAAAAAATTAAAAATGTCCTTGGTTATTTAAACAAAATTGTTATTTAATTTAATAATGCAGTTATAATTTAATTATTAAATTAACATAGTTATTAAATTTTCATGTCTGAAGCGTTACATTTACATGTGTTGGGCTTAGAGCCAAAATTAAAACAAATTTACAAAACAAATTTAAACAAAAAGGTGAAAATTGTATAAGTTAAAACAAAATAATTAATGTCGTTTGGAAATTGTCAATATGGCTGCTATAACATAAGCACGCACCGCAAGAAGAGACCAAAAATAAAATAAAACATTAATTAAACAAATTAAAAATATAACAAAAATTAAATAAAAAAAAAATTAATTAACATTCGGAAAAATGCCTACAGATGCAAAAAGAAACACAACGAAAAATAAAATAAACTGCCAAAACCTTGCAAAATAAGGTTTAGAAAAAACACAGGCAGAAGAGGCGACCAGAAAACAAAATATTGGGGTTTAAAAATAATATTGTAAGAAAATAATAATAAAAATAAAATCCAACAATAAAATATTTATATATCAAAAAATAAAGAAAAATATATAAAAAATTACAAAAATATTTCGAAATTAATAAAATAATTAAAAACCCCTAAAAATGGCGAAAAATCGCCCATTGGTCGCACACAGGCACAAAAATACTATATATACGTCAGTCATTTTCATAATTTTCAGACATTTTTTCAGTCAGGTGACTACTAGAAAAATTTTTAGACTTTCTTAGACAAACAGTGAATCACTTGTAGTCAAAATTTTTATGCCAATTTATGCCAATTTTTCAAATCTGGTTGCATGACTGTGGATTGTAAGTACTGTTATTTTTTGTATAAATATATATTTCGGTGTTAAAGTTTTTGATTTTATTCTGGATGGTCGTGGAATCTTTTGGTGCCACTGACAAGTCCCCCTAAAATCTTGTTCATAATAAGTATTTCAATAGCAGTTCATGGGACGGATCGCGCGCCGGCTGGTGGATTAAGTTCCCTAGTTGTGCTCGTGGGTTGTGTTCCATTGAAACCTCGGCAGTCCGCAGTAGGGTCTGGCAATACGCACAGGACCTCCACGCAGGGCGCCGTTGTATAACTCGTAGCGACTGCTGAAAAGTGGCCGGGGCGAGTAGAAAATAAAATTCGGGAAGTGCGACTTTAGTTAAGCGGGAATAAAGTTTTGTAGGGAAAATTTAAAACGTCGTCAGGAAATTAATAAAAAATCAAGTAGGAAGGGATAGGATAGTATAGGAATGTAAATTTGAAAGTATCTTTTCCAAAAGTTGAATGATATAATCTGACAGAATGGAGAAGCATTTATTAAAGTGACCGCAGAGGGTTGTAATTACTTAAAATCATGGGAAACGTACCGGGAATTAAGGAATTGTTGATCAAATTTTTAAAATAGTTAAAGATAAAGGATAAACTAGGACGAATGTAGTCGATACCGTGATTAAACAAATGAAATAGGAAATTTACCAAAAAATAAGGGAGGAACGCTGCCCAAATTTTTGAAGGAAATTTTTATAAATAATGGGTAAAGATGATGAATAAGTATGGAAATTGTAAGAATAGACGAGTAAGGACCAGGATATAGAAAAAGAAATACGTAAGACCTTCCATCGGCAGTCCAGAACCCGAAAGTGAAAATATCGTGAGGAGTAGTTCTAGAAATGGAGCTCACCTGCTCATGAATTTTCAACCCTTATGTACATTACCAACATGGCAATCACCATGGGTACATAGGAGGGATAGAATAATAATCTTGATGGCGTTTAGGGGGTAGACGCACAAAAATCCTAGAAAAAATAAATAAAAATCCACCCTATTCGCCAACAAATGGCAGAAAACTTAAAATCTTTTAAAAACTTCCGAATTTATGAATAACTATGGCATGAGACACTATAGGTTCACGATCATTAAATCGACTATGCTTTCCATTGTTTACATCAGGTGCAATCAAAAAGAAACCAGTTGTTTCCTTAGTCATTTTTCTATAAAAGCCTTCGAATATCCATTTTTATTCAAAAAAGAAACGAATAATCAATGAAGAGAAAAAAATTAATTTTGACCAATGGTTAAGGCTATAAATAATATTTTTAATTTCTAAATAAATAGTTAGTTAATAATAAATTCGAAACCCTCAAATAAAACTTTTCGTTTTACTCTAGCATTAGTTGGGTTGATTTGGCATACAGGTAGTCCCCGACTTACGACCGCTCGACTTACGACCATCCGCACTTACGACCAATTTTTTTTCAATTTTTTCATAGATAATGATTAAAATAGTTTCGTAGTCTTCCCTATAATATGTATATGAGAAAAATTTGTTAAAAAAACACCCAATGTACAAGATTCAATTTATTTAAGCATAAATAATACGTTTGTTTTAGTGAATAATTTTAAAACTAATAAAAGCAAAAGAAGTGTTATAGACTTGGAAACTAAACATAAGTAGTAGGATGTGAGCCCGTCAGATACAACCCCCCCCCCCACTAGCTTACGTAATTATTGCGTAACATTTGACCTCTGCACGCGCTGTTGCTACCTGGAGATTGACCTTTGTCCACTAGTTGCTACCTAGTAATTGACCTTTGGTCAGTGACCTCATGATTACATCACTTGACCACTGGTCAGTGCACACTTATTATGTCACTGGTCACACTTATTAAGTCACTACTCGGAGACTAGTTACCTAACTGTTATTATGTCACGTAGTTGTGGACCAACACACCTACCTTCTAGAACCTTCCACACACCTACCAACTTCCACACACCTACATTCTAGAACCTTCCACACACCTACCAACTTCCACACACCTACCTTCTAGAACCTTCCACACACCTACAATCTTAAACATTACACACACACATACCAACCAACGATCCACACACACACACACCCATCCGCACCCATCCGCAACCATCCGCACCCATCCGCACCCATCCGCACCCATCCGCACCCATCAGTACCCATCAGTACCCATCAGTACCCATCAGTACCCATCAGTACCCATCAGTACCCATCAGTACCCATCAGTACCCATCAGTACCCATCCGCACCGATCCACACCGATCCGTACCGATCCGCACCGATCCGCACCGATCCGCACCGATCCGCGCCCAACACGCCTACAACTACGTCTACGACTAAGTCGTAGACTTAACAAAATCACTCACTAGTACTATTGGTATTATTATTATACTTTTTACTTCATATAAACGTATGAGTTTCGTTTACCTCATTGATTCATGTTACTTACATGTGATATATTAAAAAATTATATTTACATGAAATTTTCAATTGTTAATTATATTATTACATAAAAAATTATAAAATAATCATTAAACATAATAAATTAAGATCAAACTCGTCTTAAAAATAAATGTTCAATTCTAAATTATTTAGCTTACTGACTATTTTGTTAGTAGTGTATTACATAACAATTTTATCAAAATAATCATAAAACTTTAATAATTTTCATGAAAATTTAAGTTTAAAAGCACTATATTCATAGTTTATTTAATTAAAAGTCACTCAAAACTTAAATTTTATCACTGGATTTACAAAATTTTAAGAAAATAATTCAACAAGTTTAAAATTTCAACTAAATATAAAAAATTATACAAGATTTACTTTACCAATTTCTATAAAATTTTAAATTTACACCAAATAAAATATACAGATTTATATTCTATTAAAAAATTTAATTTTTAAAATAAAAAATAATTCGCCCACTATAGGAGTTGAACCCACGACTCAACGAATTATTACCGACATCAGACTGTTACAAGTCTCATTTAATAATAATAATTACAAAACAATAGAATAAAAAGACAAACACATTACAAGACAACATTTATTTAAGTAAAAGCTTCAATATCTTCAGTGGCATTGATACCTAAATAATGTCCGAATGCAAAACTTTTGTTTTTACCTACCCATTGACGTTTATCATCGTTGTTACTTAAAGCAATTTTACTATTTTTAAAAGTAAACAACTGATGATTTCTCGTCCCTATTCTCGTTTGAGGAACAGAAAAAATTGTATCGTTTCTATAACAATCAAGATAAGAAAGATGCTTTATTTCAGTTCCTTCCAAAGTAATTCCCTTTGCTTTATTACTTTCAGTTTCACCTAAAAGACTATAGCATTTCGGTCGTAAGAAAACCCATTCCTTATATCCAAGTCCCTTACTCTCATCTTTGAATTTACCTATTACTGAGTCAAGTTTTCTTGAATACAAAGGATGACCAATATCATAATTCGAAGTGTCCAAAAGATTATCCGAAACCATTGCAGGTAAAAGAGTACTTAATTTACAGTTTTTAATTTCAAGGAAGAAAGAGTCAGTGTCGCCAGCAACAATGTCAATCCTACAATTGAAAAGATTCCTATATTTCTCTAATTCAACATACTGGAGCTGATACATCCGTAATTTCGATAAATCAAGAACTGTTTGACCGATATAACTAGGTCGGTCTAAACAAATTAATTCTTTATTTAGATGAGCTGCTATTAGATCATCGTCAATCTTTATACACTTTCTGAAAGACGGCTTTGATGAATAAGTAACCATCTTTTCAAATGAATTACATAATCTTAAATTCATTCGTTTTTTAAGATTTTCCACAGATTTTCCATAAAGACTATTATTTAAAAGTTTGAAATAGTTCTTATCAAGATTATTTGTAGCATCTGCTCTCAAACATGTGTTTGTATCAATATACTCTTTAAAAATCTTTGCCTGTTTAAACCTTATAGCTCTATGAATCTTAACAACCTTAACACCAAGAGAAACAAACATCTTTAGAAGTCTCCAATGAATAACATAGTTTTTCTTGGGATAATGAGTGAGCATTAATTTTTCAACTTTAGAATGATGTGGACACATCTTTTCAGGCGCCACAGGGAATTTATCCAAAAACTCATGTACACTTTCAGGAATTTCGAGATCAACTTCCATCGTGTAACCATATGAAAGCGTTTCAATATCTGTACTCATACACTCATCCAAAATAGAATCAAGATTATTAATTACCCAACTAAAATCACCGAAAGGAAGACTTTGGCTAAGAGCCCAACCATACAGATTGTTGATATCAATATATAACAATTCTGTATCATCAGAAGTTTTAACATAATGTTTATTCACAAATGTTATTCCACCCCTGATCCCTCCTTCATAGAAATTATACATTTCCATATCGGTAAGGAGTTCAATGGGTTCTTTCAATGTCATCAAAGCAGAAGCCCAACTCATTCCAGGTATACCGTAAAAATTTAAGGGATCTAAACCGTTATGTGCAATACTCTTTGAACGAAATTGTTGAAAAAAGTCAGCAAGAAGAAATACATCTAATTTCAAGTATACCATCATATAATCTAACAAGGTATTGCAATTATTCTCATTCCAAATCTTTTGAGCTCTCAAATATTGTGATTCTGTCACTTCAGGCCAAATTGGTGGTAATTCAAAAGTTGTTTCCAAGATTTCCAAACTCTTTGCAAAATTATAAGGAAAAATACCTTTACAACCCATTATTGAACCAGTAAATACAGAATCTGTCAAAGGAAGTTAGAAAGAGTTTTAACTGCATTGTCTAATGATGCGCTAACAAACTGATAACTATCAATGAACCTAACTGATACTTTATCGATATGTGCTATCAAAGATATAAACTTTTCTGTTGTAGTTGGAATGATATTCAAATCCCAAGAAGGAAAACTACTAAGACCATACTTCAAAATGTGATGAAGGTCATAACCCCTAAGATTATGAAAAATAACAGGTAAATGCTGACGATTTCTTCTAACATTACGACAAAGACTACAAGCAGCCCCAAGATAACGACCTGAAAAGTGTTCGTAAACTTTAACACGATTTCTAATGGGTTTCTTACAAAGATAACAATTCAAGCAAAATTTAAAAGCATTTTCCTGATTAAATGATAGCGGAATAATGTTTGAATCACTAAAAAGATCAAAATAAGGTTGTACAATTGTCGCCGCAATTTCCTCTATCTTTTTCAAAAATTCCAAGACACAGTCTAAACCAATGAAACTAAAATACGATTTAGTATTATTAAAGTTATTAATTAATAATAGTCCTGCAGATATTGGTAGATGTTTCTGATGAAATCTTATGTCAATCGGTAAAATTGACTCAAAGTCTGCATAAATTACAAATGGTGGGGTTACTGTTTTTGAGTAATCACCAAACTCTAAATATTTATTTTGAGGAAGAGTGTATAAAGTTGTTCCTACCTGATTTTTGATACACAATGCATAATGACTGTTAAAAGCATCCTGCAAACGAAAACCATTAAGACATCTAGGACACCATTGACATTGTATCCGTACACTAACTATATCATTAATATGTGAATTCATTAGGCGTTGCAAGTCAATAACAGCAGTATAATGATATTGTTCATCATTTTCGAGAAGTAAAAGATACAAAGGATCAACGTCAGTCACTTTAGTGCGATGAATAATATCCAAATGAGGATGATGAGGAACAAAATCGTCATTTTCATTTTCATCACTATTAATAACAGTTGGGTTATAAGACAAGATATTAATTGCAAGACCTGGATTCTTTTCCTCAAACCTACTTATATTGCACAATCTCATAGGACAGTCATCTATCTCATCATAATTTAATTCATTCAGGAAGTTAGTATAGCTATACATATTACTACGATTATTTACAAGAACGTCATGCTTCAACAAAGCCAAGATACTATATATAAAACAAAGATTGTCACTATTCTTAATATTAATAATAGCTCTTTTCCCTTTAAGTGCAAGAGGAGTCTCAATAAAACCGTGACCAGTTAATCTATTTATTTGGGAATATTTAGTCAAGATAAAATGAATTTCTCTAATTCTAGAAATAGTCCATCCACTACCTAATTGAGTAAATCTTTCTATTTTTTCATTTAATTTTCTAACTCCTTCAACAAGAAAATTATCTGAGAAGACCTCGGCGTTATTAGATATAAATTCATCTTTAGTTATATCATCTTTCTCAAATTGGATATTTACAGCAAATTGAATTTTAACGTTCCCCATTTTATTAATTTCAATTTTTAGCCGGGTTATAATTCTATCTGTTAATGTTATTTGATTAACATTAAATTCATCAATATTAAATTTTAGTAATTTACGTGATCCTCTTAAATCTAATTCTACAATTGGGTCATTCCTAATATCTACAGAACCACCTATTTGTATGTTTTCCTCATCATCACTGATTACAATTACTTCATTTTTAGTTATTTTAGACGTGCCTAAATTCAAACTAACATCAGATTTTCTTTTCTTAATTTTAAAATCGTCAGCCTTAAAAATCAAACGAAAGAAATCGAGTTTATTCTGTTTAAACTGTGTCAAGTGAACCTTATGATCAGAAAAGAAATCAAGATAGGGTTGGGCATGGTAAGTTTTGCACGCGGGACATATAAATATTTCAATGCCGTTGAATTGATGACGATAATATTTCTTCATTAGGTCATGGCATTCGTCACTATGATTCATGGATGAATTACAGTACTGAGGGTATAAATTACCTATTTGTATAAAAATAATTATAAGTGAAAATTATTTTTGAAAATTATGGCGTAATTATTAAAAGTTATTTAAAAGGTTAATAAATTACCAAATTCAAACCCTTTAACATGAAAAGGTTAAACTATTTTCAACCTTATGTAAAAGGTTATATAAATTATGTAATTAAATATTTTTAAAAATAAACAGTTTACAATCAAATTATCAATCTAAACTATTTATTTTTAAAGATTTTTAATCGCTAATTTATATACCTAATTTTAAATCATTATAATAACTAGAATTTAAAAGAAATATTTTTTAAAATATACAAAAAAAAAAAAAAAAAATTTAATTCTTTATTTAAATTATTACTTAAAAACAATTTAAAAAATTCAAAGAATACTTACATTTAATTTTCTTCCCATTTAATTTTTTATTAATATGAGGCATATTTGATGAAGAATTTTGAAGATTGTTGTTAAATTTTGCATGTTTTGAAGATTGTTGTTAAAATTTTGCATGTTTTGAAATTGTGGAACGTTTTGCATGTTTTGAAAGTTTGGATTGGCAAATTGGAAATTTGGATTGGCAAATTGGAAATTTGGATTGGCAAATTGGAAATTTGGATAATACCAAGGCATGTTAGTATATGGCATATTCTAAATAAATAATTAATAAACATTTAATTTAAATTTAAATCTTACAAAGTTAGCATTCATATTCTGCCAATACATTTGACCAGGAAAGTTATTAGAATTCTAAATAAATTTAATAATTTTCAAATAAAATTTAAAATTTACCATATGATTTGTATTTGGTATTTGTTTTGAATTATTGATATTGGATGAATTATTATTCTAAATAAAATAATAATAAAATTAAAATTAAAATTAAAAGTTTTACCATATTGATTATTACTCGAAATTGGGTATATATAAAAAGTGACCATAAAATGAAAAATATATCCTTATATATGAATAATTACGTTATCACCACTACAACAGATTAACCAATCAAAACACAGTAAATTGCATACATATATTTTTAATATTTCAGATAATCTAAAGCACCAAGTAAACAGTTTTTATAAGCACAATCATCATCATGCTCATAAAATGGACAAGATATGTTTCTTGGAAAACTCTGATATTCTTTTAATGAATACTTTACAATTCTCAAAGATGGGAAATATATTTTTAAAATCTTTTCTTTTGTTTCATCTGTCACATAGAAAATAGCTGTTTTTCGATCAGAACCGATAGTACTTAATATACACGTTGGACAGAAAAAATTTTGTCCGTTAAGTATTTGATCTTCATGATATTCGTTTGACGAAAACACCCAATGTAATGGTCTTAAAATATTATTAGTATTGATCATACATAATTCTTTTATAACTAATCCACCAAATTCATTTTCAAAAACACTAATATCAATAAAATAACTAGACATTTTAAAAAACATTTATTTAAAATCAATACGTTTATACATTGAGTTTAGCCAAACAAGACAATGTTGACCACAAGTTGTTGTTAAAGGATTTTGATATCGATGTTTATTGTATACAATTGACTTTCCTATTGTTTGTAATTTACTAACTAATAAAGCTGGATAATAGAATCCCATTGGATCGAAAACATGGATTTTATTTGGTTTCACATATACAGCAATCCAGTGTTCACCGCCAAGATTAGATGATTGAGTATTAACCACTATTGCATTGTTATCATCAAGATATGGAATTTTATCTAAAGGATATACACCAACAAACTCATTCCCCAACAACTGTTTTCCAATTTTATCAACCTGAATAGAGCTAATTAAATAAAATTAATTATACATTAAAATCTTACTTCATGATAATCTGATTACATAGAGTTACTATATTTATACTAGTACAGTTCGATTTGCAGTAATTTGAATTTCGTTTTCAAATACGCCATATATTATTACATGTACTGGTTCTTCAACAGCTTTTGAAAACTTTATATCCAATCGTAAATTTCCATTTTGAGGTAATTGACTTTGATTTAAATCAAAATCAGGTGCCAAAACAAATGTGAAAAATGGATATTTTGATTTAAAATCATCAAGAGATATTCCACAATTTAGGTTTTTATCTAAATAACCATATTTCTCACAATACTTTGCATATATGTGGTACAGAAATTGTTATTTTCGAAATCTTGAGTATATGTTTCGCGATAATCTGTGTTTTTTGATAAAGATAATGAAGTGACATTATAATGTCTGAATTTTGAGCTTGAATCAGTATATGAACCGTTATATTGAGATTCACTTTGAAAAGTTACAAGAATAAAATTAGGCATTCTTCTATCTCCAAATATCTGTTCCTTATAGAATGATGATGCACCTTTACCAATAGCAAACTGAACAATTTCTTTTGTTTTAATTGGATAAATCGCATGTTTTGAATTAAGACCAAGTTGATGACCTGCTAATACTGACGATTCAACACGAACTCTTCGAATCATTAATTTAGCATCTAGTAATTGACATGTTGGTTCCCCAGTTTTTGAAATAATGATAATGCAGAATCAGATCGTTTTAATCTAATGTGAACATTGACACCAGGAAGTAAATATTTTGGTTGATCCATAAAATCAAACTGTAGTGAGGAACACATTGTAAAAACCTTTGAGTCTTTTATCCAACTTTTTCTTTCTTCAGAATTTCCATATCCCATAGGTGTAAGACAAGTATTTTAGTATCACCGTTATAATTTAATATAGTTTCAATCAATGCTTTATGTGCATAAGTATTGTTACCTCCCTCAATTTTAATATGATTAAACCAAGAATTGCGTCTTTAAAAAGTGTATGAAACATGTAATTGTTTGGCTTAACATCTAAAGTATCCACCATATTTTTTCTGTCGACATTTACAACTTTAATTTGAACAGTTAATAAAGTATCATTCAAATCCAAATATTCAGTTTGGGAACCATTAATGTAAAATTCAACATCATTTCTACTATCAGTAATTGAATTCATCGGAAATACTTCTTCAAATGCACCATATTCAATTACTGCTTGAGGTGATGGACGATCGAAAATGCATAATTCAGATTTTCCACAAATCATTTTTGAAATATAGTTCCATGTCCTTTCATTCGTTTGTTTATATGCCTACCATGTTTTCTACGTTTTGGCATGGATCCACCTGATGCAGTATATTCAGGCTGAGGTTCCTCACTCTTAAACATGTTTGCAACACCAGGTAACATTGTTGATACTGCAGGTAAAGCTTTACTAATTTCAGACAGAGCATTTGATTTTAATGATGGTAATATTTTCTTATCATTCATTATCACATCCTTTGCTGTTTTCATTCCAAAACTGCCTATACGCTTAAGAATTGGTAATGCAAATCTTCCAATTGTTCGTAACCAACCAGACCCATACTGCTTACCAATAAAATATGGTATTTCGCCACCAGTTTGGCTATTACTATACAATGAAATTATATCTGGATTAATCATTTAATTTACGAAAATGTAATGTCAAATGTGTTTTTGAATTTTTTGGAAAGTTGATAAGTTTCCCACCATCATCACGAATATTAATTTCTATATTGTTTATACATGACGTGGAAAGCGATAAATACATTGGATTATCCAATACAATTTGTACAACTTCATCTTGTTCATATTTTTTAATCCAGACTGCTTTCAATAAGGGAACTAAAGAATCGCCAACAATTACTGGTTCAATAATGTTACTATAGATGAACATTTGTTGATGATGATCATATAACTTTGCTTTATAAATACTCTCAAATTGTTTCACATTATATGTTTGCTTCTCTAATCCAAGTGAACTAACCAAGTTTTTATCGAATACAACCTCTGTAATATTATCTTGAATACTGAATGTGAATATTTTATCTTTTATTTGAAGAGATGTAAAAATATGAGGACAGTTGTACACTATATAATCATACAAGTCCATAAGATTTGTCAAGTACAAATTATCACGAAATGAGAAAACTGATTGAATTACAGTGTTATATGTTAACTTTATTTTTACTACATTATTCATATCTGTATTTGGTGGAACTACTATTTGAAATGACTCACTGGGACTTGTAATTATTGGTTCAGATACACCCATTCGTTTTGCACTTTGCATATCTTCAAATGATATTTGGAATGGGTAGAAATTACAATAAATATGTAAAACTCCTTTAGTTATGTACATGTAACTATGCTCGTTGAATTCTTTTATTGGCATTTCTTCTTTTTCCGGTTCAATAAAGTAAAGACTGCTAACTGATTTCGATACAATTTCTTTGTATTCAATCTTTGCTTTACTATAAAATGGAAACGTACTATATACAAATGTAAAATCTTGCAAAGCTACTTCCCAATTACCCTGTAAATAAATCGGGTTTTGTAGATTGACCATAAATTTACTGGCTTGATTGTCTGGATGAATTGTTGGACAACTATTGCTCGGTAAAATCATGTAGAAATTCATTTTACTAGATCTTTTGAGGATATCCATGATGGGTTTTGATATCCATGCCACTTGATATAATATTGTTTATCTTTATTCACCATTTTAGTTTTCAAAATCTTTTCAATTCTAAATACTGTTGGTGGAGGAATAACTTGTAGCTCTTGTTCGTAGAATTTACCAGATACCTCATTATTTTCTCCATCTTTTATAACATACATGATTGGATTTTGAGCTGTATTAATCTTTGAGATTTGAAAAACTTCATCACTCCAATTGTTATCAAAATTCTTAATGAATGGTGATGCTGATATTTTAGATATTCTTACATAATCATCGACATTATATTTTGGCTTTTTAATTTGTTCTTCCTGAATAAAACTATCTTTTGAAGTTACATCTATCGGTTTCAATCCCTTTAAACCTCTATGAGATGAATGATTGTAACTGAAAATCATTTTTGGTAAAACATTTATCCATGTTTTATTACCCTGATGCACGAAATACCTTTTAAGTTTATCCCTTAATGTTCGATTAAATCGTTCAACATGTGCTGCTTTGAATTGTGAAAATACGGAGTAATGATTTATTCCTTTTATTATTTCTTTAACTTTACTGTTGTAAAATTCTTTACCCAAATCAGTTTGTAAATTAATCGGTTTTCCATTTTTAAACATTGATTTTATTGCTAAAGCCATTTCATTTGCAGATTTTGTTTTGACTGGTATAGCGCGAACAAATCTACTAAAAACATCAATACATGTCAAAATATACTTGTAGCCCTTGTTAATTTTAGAAAATGGTATCATTTCCATCAAATCCATTTGCCATAAATCATTAATTCCATATGTTTTATATGCTCTCGTTGGAAACCTTTTCAACATCGGTTTGTTCAAACTGTAAGCCAGTTGACCTGATAACCATTTTTGCGTCTCTTTTTTCGAGTTTGTAACTTTTTTCTTTAGCTTTTCTACCTCACTGAAACCTGCTTCGTTTTTTGGATTTGTCCAAATTTTCTCCATTACAACATGTAGACTTAAAATTAAGTATAAGATTAGGTAATGAAGTAGTTATACCCATTGTTTATGATAATGAATTTCCTATTACTCCACCTAATAATGATAATGCTAGTGGTAGCAACGCTGCAATAAAACCACCTTGTTGTTTATATACTATTTTACGCATCTGCATTCGATTTTTTGAATTTACAAGTGATAACAGTGGTTTTTTGTGTTTGTCTAATACCTTTTTACTTGATTTACTGATTTCAATTTTACCTTTGACAACTTTAACTATAATATCAAGTAAATCGTCAATAACGTAATTTGGAAAAGATTGTAAGATATTAATTCTTTTCACACTTGGAGCCTTTAGTAAAGCATTAAAAAATGGAAAACTACGATGACTTGATTTTATAGACTTTTCATTTTTATTCGGAATTGATTTTAAATCGTGTGAAATAAGATTTTGTGCAGGAATATTTTCAATTATAAGTTTTTTAGATGGAGTGAAACTAGTCGTTGGCGGAATCAGTGGTTCACGAGTCTTTTTAAATACTTTTCGAAGTTTTGATAATTTTAGATGTTTAACACGAGTTTTAAGTAGCATGATTAGATGTATATAGCATCATTTTCAACTTTGTTTATAAAACATTGCACCTTCTTTATTGAAAATATCAGTTCTAACTCGTAAATCATCATTGCACTGCTGTGTAAAATCAAGAAAAATATATCCATGTGGAATTTTGGTTGCATCTTGAAAGGCGTTTATCAAGAAATTACGATTATTAGGGTAAGCCTGTCTTGCTAGGAAATCAATAACAGTTGCATCTCTAGGATTTTTGAAAACAATCAAATATTGGACATTCAAATTGCGAGTTCTGTGAGATCCTCCTTGGTGAAAAAGATTTTGTGTTATAAAAATAACTGTAACACCTTTATGTCTAGCTATCTTTGTAAATAAATTATTAAAATCCTTTTCTTTATTCGCTTCTTGATATAAATCATCGATAATTATCACATCCCCTTGCCGTAATCTAGATACCCAATTTTTATCAAACCCTTTTATAATTATCATTTTTATTTTACAAAATTGGTCCTGTGTCATTCCATGTTCATCATCGGCTCCCCTATGCCAATATATTTTATTAAACTTTGATTTAAACATGTTTGATTGTAATAATTTACAAACAAATAATGTTTTCCCACTTCCGCTTGGACCAACAATTTGATATACTGCATCATTTCTTAATTCCATTTTAAATATTAACTTTAATTATATTGTTTATATTTGTTTAAATTAATAGTTATACACGAATAAAAAATATTCAAAAATAATTACGTCATAGATGCTTAGCAACATAAATTATAAAGGAAGATGTTCAGTTGCTCACATGAATTTTCCATTTGGGAAACCACAACAAATTGTAGATCGAAGTGGTAAGTATCCAATTATATTTTTCAAGTCAGGTAAGTGTCGAATTATGGGATGTAAGCAGCCTCTAAAAGTTGAAGATTTACCATTTACAATTGAAAATGTTCAAATTCAATCAATTACAGTAACTACCGATATTGGAGTAGATATTAATTTATATGATTTATTGAACAAAATTAATTGTATATATGAACCTGAAATATTCCCAGCTTTACGATATGTTAAATATAATCCTTTATGTGTTAACGTGTTTGCTAGTGGTAAAATAGTAATTTTAGGTCTTAAAGCATTGGATTATCATGAAATTGTTGGAAATATTATTGATGATATTAAGTCAGTCATTGAAAACGATGAAATCTTAAAGTTTTTACTTAGCATTACCTAACGTAGATGTAATAGTTGTGTATAGTTTTAATTGGCTGTGATGTGTTTGTAATTTGTGTGAATGATTCTGATTCGTTGAAATGAGTCTGATGTGTGTTTAAAAATTAGTATAAATACAAGTGAGTTATTCATTCAAATAACAAAATGAGAAACAATACAACTGATGGTAAGTTTCTTTAATTATAAATTGATATCTTTTAATTTATGGTTTTAGAAATGGCTATTCAATTCCTTATTGAAAGGATAGTCTTCTCATATCCCGAGCTAAAGAAAAGCATGGCATTCTGGGCTCCGGAAGTTATACCATATAGAATCTTTGAGGCGACTGGTATCAGCGTCGAAAAGATTCTGATGGAGTATAAAGACAGAAAACAAAACCCGATAAAAACCGAAGCCATTTGCGGATCACCCTGCAATTGTTGTAACAATTGGAGGGCGGAAAAGGCAAAAGCCGATCTGCTGTATATGCTTGCAAGATGGATCGAAGACTTGAATTAAAAATAAATTATTTGTATTTAAATTTTGTTGTCTTTTTTAGTTATGTTTTAATTGGTTTTCATAATTTTGTTTATATAGTAAACCTTTTTATTAAAATGATTATGATTGGACGCACACGTGTTACTTTTAAGTATAAATATTGAAATTTGTAAATTAATTTTCATTTTTCAGATGCATGGACTTTTTAGCGATAAATCCGTGATGGTAATAAATCAGAACGAAACAGCCAAAAATACTCGAACAAGAAAAGATGTAAATTTGAAGCCGGTTCAGATATATCACGGTCATAGAATGTACTTCTTAGTGAATGAAATAGAATATAAATTTTCCAAAGCTGCTAAATTAAGTCAAACTCAATTTTCAAAACTTCAGGTGAATATTATGAAGGAAGATGCAGATTCAATCAATAAAATTTTACATCAAATCAATAAGAAATTATGTTGCAGTGAAAACAATTATATTATTTCTAGAAACACTCGATATTATGATGCTTTTGAAGAAATCCAATTCAAAGAAATGGAAAGTTGGTACATTAATATTACTATTCAAGGTTATAAAGTTGATCAAAATGAAGTTATGTCACCAATATGGAGAATTGATAATGCTAGAATTGCTATTGTTAACTAAATATATTTAAAAATTGTTTATATTTTTACTTTGTGTTATAAATTGGTTTTGTGATTATTCTACTTTGTTGCTCTTATTAAAAACTGTAATGTACCAAAAATCTGTATGGTTGGGCTCTTAGCCAAAGTCTTCCTTTCGGTGATTTTAGTTGGGTAATTAATAATCTTGATTCTATTTTGGATGAGTGTATGAGTACAGATATTGAAACGCTTTCATATGGTTACACGATGGAAGTTGATCTCGAAATTCCTGAAAGTGTACATGAGTTTTTGGATAAATTCCCTGTGGCGCCTGAAAAGATGTGTCCACATCATTCTAAAGTTGAAAAATTAATGCTCACTCATTATCCCAAGAAAAACTATGTTATTCATTGGAGACTTCTAAAGATGTTTGTTTCTCTTGGTGTTAAGGTTGTTAAGATTCATAGAGCTATAAGGTTTAAACAGGCAAAGATTTTTAAAGAGTATATTGATACAAACACATGTTTGAGAGCAGATGCTACAAATAATCTTGATAAGAACTATTTCAAACTTTTAAATAATAGTCTTTATGGAAAATCTGTGGAAAATCTTAAAAAACGAATGAATTTAAGATTATGTAATTCATTTGAAAAGATGGTTACTTATTCATCAAAGCCGTCTTTCAGAAAGTGTATAAAGATTGACGATGATCTAATAGCAGCTCATCTAAATAAAGAATTAATTTGTTTAGACCGACCTAGTTATATCGGTCAAACAGTTCTTGATTTATCGAAATTACGGATGTATCAGCTCCAGTATGTTGAATTAGAGAAATATAGGAATCTTTTCAATTGTAGGATTGACATTGTTGCTGGCGACACTGACTCTTTCTTCCTTGAAATTAAAAACTGTAAATTAAGTACTCTTTTACCTGCAATGGTTTCGGATAATCTTTTGGACACTTCGAATTATGATATTGGTCATCCTTTGTATTCAAGAAAACTTGACTCAGTAATAGGTAAATTCAAAGATGAGAGTAAGGGACTTGGATATAAGGAATGGGTTTTCTTACGACCGAAATGCTATAGTCTTTTAGGTGAAACTGAAAGTAATAAAGCAAAGGGAATTACTTTGGAAGGAACTGAAATAAAGCATCTTTCTTATCTTGATTGTTATAGAAACGATACAATTTTTTCTGTTCCTCAAACGAGAATAGGGACGAGAAATCATCAGTTGTTTACTTTTAAAAATAGTAAAATTGCTTTAAGTAACAACGATGATAAACGTCAATGGGTAGGTAAAAACAAAAGT
Organism: Schmidtea mediterranea; assembly: GCA_022537955.1. Taxonomy (NCBI): domain Eukaryota; kingdom Metazoa; phylum Platyhelminthes; order Tricladida; family Dugesiidae; genus Schmidtea; species Schmidtea mediterranea. Next base: position 130,761,910 of record CM039679.1, read on the forward strand.
TTTGCATTCGGACATTATTTAGGTATCAATGCCACTGAAGATATTGAAGCTTTTACTTAAATAAATGTTGTCTTGTAATGTGTTTGTCTTTTTATTCTATTGTTTTGTAATTATTATTATTAAATGAGACTTGTAACAGTCTGATGTCGGTAATAATTCGTTGAGTCGTGGGTTCAACTCCTATAGTGGGCGAATTATTTTTTATTTTAAAAATTAAATTTTTTAATAGAATATAAATCTGTATATTTTATTTGGTGTAAATTTAAAATTTTATAGAAATTGGTAAAGTAAATCTTGTATAATTTTTTATATTTAGTTGAAATTTTAAACTTGTTGAATTATTTTCTTAAAATTTTGTAAATCCAGTGATAAAATTTAAGTTTTGAGTGACTTTTAATTAAATAAACTATGAATATAGTGCTTTTAAACTTAAATTTTCATGAAAATTATTAAAGTTTTATGATTATTTTGATAAAATTGTTATGTAATACACTACTAACAAAATAGTCAGTAAGCTAAATAATTTAGAATTGAACATTTATTTTTAAGACGAGTTTGATCTTAATTTATTATGTTTAATGATTATTTTATAATTTTTTATGTAATAATATAATTAACAATTGAAAATTTCATGTAAATATAATTTTTTAATATATCACATGTAAGTAACATGAATCAATGAGGTAAACGAAACTCATACGTTTATATGAAGTAAAAAGTATAATAATAATACCAATAGTACTAGTGAGTGATTTTGTTAAGTCTACGACTTAGTCGTAGACGTAGTTGTAGGCGTGTTGGGCGCGGATCGGTGCGGATCGGTGCGGATCGGTGCGGATCGGTACGGATCGGTGTGGATCGGTGCGGATGGGTACTGATGGGTACTGATGGGTACTGATGGGTACTGATGGGTACTGATGGGTACTGATGGGTGCGGATGGGTGCGGATGGGTGCGGATGGGTGTGTGTGTGTGTGGATCGTTGGTTGGTATGTGTGTGTGTAATGTTTAAGATTGTAGGTGTGTGGAAGGTTCTAGAAGGTAGGTGTGTGGAAGTTGGTAGGTGTGTGGAAGGTTCTAGAATGTAGGTGTGTGGAAGTTGGTAGGTGTGTGGAAGGTTCTAGAAGGTAGGTGTGTTGGTCCACAACTACGTGACATAATAACAGTTAGGTAACTAGTCTCCGAGTAGTGACTTAATAAGTGTGACCAGTGACATAATAAGTGTGCACTGACCAGTGGTCAAGTGATGTAATCATGAGGTCACTGACCAAAGGTCAATTACTAGGTAGCAACTAGTGGACAAAGGTCAATCTCCAGGTAGCAACAGCGCGTGCAGAGGTCAAATGTTACGCAATAATTACGTAAGCTAGTGGGGGGGGGTTGTATCTGACGGGCTCACATCCTACTACTAACATAAAATAATATTACAATTTGAAAGTAGTAAAAAAGTAAAAGATATAGCATATGATCTTAAACTGTCTCATTCGACAATATCTACAATTTTAAAAGATAAAAAATCGGATGAAGAAGAAAGTCCACAAAAAAAATTTTTAGTAAAAGAAATGAGTGATGCTTTTCACCAAATTAATAAGGGAATGCGTAAATTACAACAAATGGATGTAAATGAAGAACGATTCTCAGAAGTAAATAAGCTGATTCAGAAAAATTTGGCTTGTTATTATGTAATTTACCGGGAAATGAAACCTCAAACTGTTCAGACGACATTAGACAGATTTGTTAAGAAAACTAGGATTGGATATTCTGTTTCTGAAGACAACGCAATGGATTGCTCTCTAGTAATAAGTAAACATGATGACGACTCGAAAATAAAGCTAAGTTGAATAAAATGTATTTGTTTAATTATATATATTTCTTATTATGTATTTTTGTTTTGTTACATATATAATATGTGTTATTAGTACACATTTAATATATATTTTTGGGTTATTATTTCATTTTATAAATTTTAATAAAGTTTTCATTATATGAATTTTCGGTAGTTTCATTTCTCCTGATCCTAAAAGTTAGTAGTACAGTATCTAATATTTTTCTTTAGTTATTCATGATGAAACTCGACTTACGACTTAATCGACTTACGACTTAATCGACTTACGACCGATGACTAGGAACCTATCTCGGTCGTAAGTCGGGGACTACCTGTCATTTCCAAATTTTTTGATATTTCGCTCTATCCTCTCTTTAAAATTTTTATCCCTTAGAAAAATTCATTACAAAATGTATTTACAATATCTGTTGGTTATAGATCACAATACCTGTACCTTTTACCAAAACCAGTATTTTTGATATTAAGGTTTGACGAATATTGAAATAACGATATTTTCGATATTTAGGGAAGCTTTTGACATATTAGAAGTGACGATTTAACAATGAAATATAAACATTCAGAAAAACATGACACTTTACCTTTGATGATAATTTAAAAATAATTTTGTTTATTTATTAAAATGAAGACCCTCGAAACCTAACAGGTTAACCATTATCATAAAATAAATACACTGAAAAATCAATTTTTTTAGTAAGATTAAGGAATATGATGCTTCGATTGCAAAGCTTCACTATTTCAATTTAATTTAGTTAAATTCAACTTAAAATCTAAGGGTTATGTGAATTACTCATTTATAAAAAGCCAAATTTCGGTCATGGGATGTTTAAATTGGATTCATTCTCATAAACCCCTAAATTTTGTTTTCGGTGTCATGGACCCCTTACAGTTCGGCGAAGTTGAATGTAGCGGCAAGACTTCAAAGTACTAAGCATATATATTGTGTATATTCTCCATAAAAAATCCATTTTCCATAGTCGTTTTGTATTTACATTACTGCTTCTTAGAATATATATATATATATATATATATATATATATGTTGGGTTAATATCGTTTAAAATTCGGTTCTCGCTGACTTCTCGTGTTCTTTATATATACATGAAGAAAACCCAACACAGAACAACTTTATTCTCAATTCACCGCAATTACAATTAGTTATTAATTTGGACTTTTCTTTCTTTCATAATTTATTGTATTTTATCGTGAGGTAGCAGACCCAAGGGGAGACCACCTTTCTAGAACGATAATTTAGTAAATGTTTCACTTGTTTTATCTTTTGACCGCTCCTTTTCTGGTGCTGAACGTATTTCGTTATTAACTCTCTTCGACCAAATTGGCAATTTTCTGGTTTCTGAGTTTTCCTTTTATAGTTTTGATCAGGCCATTTTTCAACTGTTATATATCCTCTCGTCAACATTTTCCCTCTACTGACGCAGTTATCTACTGTGATAAACCTGAAATGCGATCATAATAACAATTTAACGTTCTACTTGGTGCCCATTTTGATTTTCCATCTGCTCATTAATTACCACAAGTTTACCCTATCTATCGGGCTTCCTATTGACTCGGGTTTTCCATTAGTAATTATTTAATTTTTTAATTAATTTGTTTTTGCACTCTACTTTTTCCTGGGGACCCCTAACTAAATTTCTACTATCCTATTTAGATTCCTTTTCCGATTTGGCATTCAACCATACCGCTTTTTCTCGATCAATAATTAATTTTGCACTTTCGTTATTTTTGGTGATTTTAATTGTGCTTCTTTATATAACCCAACATATGTATATCATGTGTCACAGATGAGATATTATTCAAGTCATTTATATAAACTATTTTGAATATAAAGCTGGCTTTACCAATAAGCGAAAAAGGCCGGGTTCGAGAGAATCATGAGAATCGGGCCATCTCGAAGTAAAATGTCAATGATAATTTTATTCCTTACATCCGTGAAAATTCCATAAGAAAAAGCCCGTTCCTACTTTAGAACAATCCATAAGTACTAAGTGAGGCATTCTTCAATAATTCATGACAATCGAAAGATGTAGCAAGCTATCAAATAATTATTTTGTTTCAATTAAAAGAAATAATATAATTCAAAATTTTCTATCAAAAGGTAAAACAGATTCCATAGCGTATAAGACTCCTAAAAAAGGCTTTTTTATTAAAATGTTTAAAATTAATTAAAAATAAATGAAAGAATAACTCTCATTGTGAGGGCAAAAATATTTAAAATTTCAAGTTCAACAGCACTCATTACAAACAAATAAATCAATAAACACAATTCTCATTGAATAAAAAACAAAAACACATTGTCTGTTTTGAGGGAATTGACAATTCTACTTTTCAACTAAAAGAAATATTTTCCCGCTTTTTTGTCGAATTTTTATTACTGTTGAAAATTTCAAACAAAAATACCAAATTTCGTCTTTCTAAATATGATTATTCAAATTAAAACTTTCAAAATTTGATTACAATTTCGACTATTTTGTTAGACTTAGTTGAACTTCATAAACAGCACATCACTAACTGTAAACTATATAAAACATAACAAAAAATCAATAATTTATTATAAAACACGCCAACTTTTTAGAGATAATTTTGGAGAATTCAAGCGAGTCTAAAAATTGTGCTTTATTAAAATCCTTGAAATAATTTTCCTAGCATGTCTTTGGATTTGAAGTGTTTTATTAGATCTCTTGTAACTTTGCTTTACATACGAGTTATATATTTCACAGGAAAAATCAGTATTTTTACATGTGAAAGGAATAAAGTAGGAAGTGGCCATGTGTAGCACATTCAAAATTCAAATGCTTTTTTTGGACTTTTTTTTTGCTTTTCTTCTTTTTCATTGGCTTTAATTCGATTAAATAAAATTTGTAATCATAAAGTATGTTTAATTTTAAATTTTAAATAATAGTATAAAATTTTAAATTAATGAAAATTTTAAAAATTGCTTGCTATTACAAAAATATTAATTCCTTAAAATTAAATTATTTTAAATTTTACTCCTAAAAGCTCTTAATATTATTTAATTAAATTAATTAACTTTATAATTTAAAATTATTTTGAAATATCTCTTAAAATTTAACAAATTTCGCACAAAAGTTAACCAAAGATCAGACAAGCGATTTCACAGATATCATCTTTTAGTGTTAATTGTTAGATATTTATCTAAAATAAGATTTGGTTTATTACATCAAAGATATTCTTGAAATTTGTCAATGGCCAAGTATTTAATTAACATATTATTTTTCTCTTTTCAGATTGAAATTTTTGAAGATTTCTTTAGAATCTAATATTAGATAACTCTTTGGTGCAAATTCCTTTTAAAGCAGTTGTTCCTTTGCACATTTTTCTATGCTCAATAATATTACCAACACCTCTCAATTGGCTAAGTTCCGGAACCCGTGGTCGAAGATGAAGAGAAGTTTCTCCAATGTATGTGGCATTGCACACATTACATGAAAAGTTATACACTAGATCAGAAACTAAACGTTATTGGGGTTTGAGATTTATTACTAAACATATTTACTGGTTTTAACGATTTTGATACTATTTTAAATAAATTTGAATTGTCTAATGATTTTGTGACAGAAAATTTAAAATTTCTAAAACATTCCGAATATCGAATTACAAAAACATGAGATTTTATGAGTTCACCATCATTAGGTGGACCATAATTGCCATGGTTTTTATCCGGTACAATCATTAGGCAATCAATGGTTTTCTTACTCAGTCTTTCTTCAAACGCCTTAGAAAATTCATTTTAATTTAAAAGAAATAACCAACATATGCCGGTCTAAATAATACTTCGAAAAGTTTTTGTCACTTTAAATATAATAAAAATATGATCAGGGGTTTGATTTTAAGACCGTGGTCATTATCTTCTACGTTTGAAAAATCCAACAACAGTATACAAAAGCTGGACCAAGATAACCAGGAGGTGACTAGCCGTGCGTCTTACAAGTATAACAAGCCAGAAATCGTGGTGGCATCTTATTACGTGCGTATTTGATAGAGATTCTGTAAGAGATACTAGTTTGAGATATATTTGGCGTACCCAGCAACAGTTTCGTCGACGGAATTCACCCTTGGCAAACTACCAACCTTATGTTACAATAGTAATAGATGTGTTCTACCTAAATAAAGATGATAAAAGGTTTGGGTAGGAAAGAATGTAAATCTGTCATTATATAATAGGAAATAGTAATGAATAAACATAATAATTTCTTACCTGCTTATCCAACAGCTCATCGACTGTTCATTGAATTAATAAATATATACCAGGCCCGGCTCGAAACGTGTTCGAAGTCAAAAGTAAAAGGCGCCTACAAGAAAATATGAAATTTAATTTTAACAAAAATTATTGACAAACAAAATTTTTTAAGATTTTAAACACAAGATTTTTTTATTTTTCAAATAAAAAAGCGTCTCTAAGACAATTAATTTGTAACGATTTTTAGAAACTTATTGAAAAAAATCATAGGCGCCAAACATTCCTCGCACACACAAAAAAACCACGAGCCGGGCCTGTGTATACCTATATGTATTTTTATATCAGATAAGTGAATAACAAAATAAGCCAGTGCTGCGATGTAATAATTATATTGTTGATAAAAGTTTCGATTATCAAATAATCCTCTTTAGTTTCATGCAGTTTCAGTAAGAAACTGAAGAAGATTATTTAATAATCGAAACTTTTTTCAACAATGTTATAATTACTTCCCAGCAAGAGCTAATTTTGTTATTCACTTATCTAATATATTAAATTATGCTGCTACCCAGGAATTACGTTTTATACCGACATATATTTTTGTTATTATTTATTTTGTAATCGTGGTGTTCATGAAATATTTTAGTTTATAATAAAATAAAGTGGTACCAAAAAGTGAGCCAGGAAAGACACATCTACCTATCCACAGTACCAACTTTAGCTAACAACGGATGATAAGTGAGTAGCAGGACACTGTTGTATGACTGGGTTAACGATAAAAAGATAGCTGAGAACAACTAAAGGTTATAATATCTGTTGATTCCTATCTTCGGCTCTCTCATAGTTTCTGAATCTTTGATTTACAATACCAATATCTTGTCAATCTCGAAGTTCATAGCTCTTTTAAAGTGACTCCGCTACCCTTTCCCTTTCTTTGTTCTTATGATCTATATGTGTTCACATTGTATTGGACTAATCGGTGTTAGTTATTTTGAGCCGAATGTATAATTCTTTTAGGTCAATTTTTCAGGCGTTGGGTGAAAGAAGAACAAACCAAAAGACCTGTTCATCGATCTCCCTCAACCCCTATAAGCTATCATTTTACGTTTAGATTCGCCATTTACCACTAGCAAACCCTCACAATCATAGCTCCGTTGCAGATAAACTGCGCTAACACGGACCTGTTAATTATGTCTATTTATTCTCTTGAACGAAGTATCGGCTATGGGCCAAAAAATAAATAAATGATACCATTTAAGCGAATCCAAGTAAAAGCCTCGATGCAAAATTTCAGTTGTAAACATTTATTTGGCATGTCACATCTCACGTAATTGTCAGAAGTTCATAAATTCGCATAAACATTGTCAATCCGCATCATCACAAATCAATTAATCAATTTCGATCAATAAATTCATAGTGAAGTCATTCTTATAGCAGGTACACATTCATTTTAAATCATAAGTCAATGCACACTAATTGAGAGTAGTCGTTTCCAGACAAAACACTTAATAGTGTCAATTGCCTAAATGCACGACTCTCAGCTGGTTACACACACCGACTAAAATTCAGATAGAAAAATAAGACTGAAAATAAGACTGAACATTTGTCAAAACACATCAGTATATATACCTACAGTTTAACCTTAACCTTGCGTGTTATTTTTATTGCGATAAAGCAGAATTTGACATTACAATTATTTATGCTATCTAAATCTAAATTTTATTGTTTTCTTAATTTTAATCGACAATTTATTTCTAAAATTTTTAATTGGATTTATAGAACCAAAAATATTTTATTTTTACTCATTTAATTCATTAATTTTCTACTTTTATATAAATTGTCGTTTTTCGGTCAAATTTTCTAGTTATTATGTTATTTTTTATGTAAATTTCGTGCGGTTCTTGATGCATTTTGAATTTATTTTATTTTACTTTTGTGTTTTTTGATTTTATATTTATTTATGATCTCTCAAATTTCTGGGTGTTTAGTTGATGTTGTATGTTGTATTTTAAGTTATCTTGGTACTGGGTGTTCGTGCTATATTACTGATACATTTAAACAATTTTCAAGGCCGTTTGTGTTCTGGCCAAACAAAAATGAGTTAAATGTAACTAATAATATTTAAGATAATTATGATAAACATTTCGCATTTTTATAAATGCATATAAATTTAGCTGTATAATAAACTTTAATAAATCAATATAATGTTTACTCATTTATTTAAAATATATAAAATATTTAATAAATCCATTCAAAACTAAAAATTTAAAAATTACTTCTGTCTTGTTTAAATAATCCAGTATAAATAATAACAAATTTAACAGATGACATAAGAAATGAATAATTAAATTATATTAATGAATTTATTACGATATTTTTAATATTTATAAAAAAAGGATTGGAATTATTTCTATTTTTTCGTGAAAAATAAATTTCAAATTCTTCACTATTCAATGGCTACTACGAAGACACAATCATGTAAAGTTTATCATTAAGAAAAAAATTTATTAATTCCTCAATTAAGTCAATAACAAAATTAAAGCACTTAAAGATTTTCATTCACGTTTAATTTCTGGTGTTGGTGGCATTCCATCTTCAGGAGACGTTCAAGCTACATTAAAATATTTTTGCATAACATTAAAAAGGTATAGAAAATAAATTCTAACCATTTTGATTATTTCAAAAATCAGTATTCTGAAAGAAACCTCGGCAATACCAAATGAAAGTTACGGTGCAAGAATTAAAGACGTTCAAATGAGAATTAATTTGTTTCCAAATTTTCACTATGATGAATTATTTTATTTACTTATTGGGTTATGTGAATTTATCGGGAAATTAAACAATCAATCAAGTAAGATTGATATAATAAATATTAATAGGATATATAATAAAATATTACATAATCATTGCGTGGTTGTTATGATGTATTATGCTACCTTTTTAATGACAACAAGCAATATTTTACAGAGTTATTTTAATCACAATTATTTAGATAATATTTACAAAATTGTCAGATAATTATAAATCACCATGTTAGTATTTACCAATTGCCGTTATTGTATGGGATGTTATAAATATTATTAATAATTGAGTAATCAACATTTGATAGCAGTGAAATAAATTATGGTTATTATACGGCAATTTCCAATAAATATGATTAATTATGTCATCGAATAACAACATACATTGGAACGTAATCACTATATAATCGCTGTTAACCATATTGTAACGCATCACTTATATAATATTGTGAGGATATGACAGCTGTAATTATTATGTGATCATGTAATCATTATAACACCAAGCGACCTGTCATAACTTATTATGAAATACTTACGTAATAACACCAATGGTAACACTTGAGGATTATCCCAATAACTATGTGACTACACAATTATGAATTCAGAGTAAATAAGCCACGCGTAAATCTTATTTAAATTTGATTTGGTAATGGGCCAATCAATCTGATTATAATTGAAGTAATAAAACAAATATAAATCGACAAAAGCTATATGAAAAATGAAGGCGCGAAGCAATTAATGAAGTTAAAAGATGTTAAGAAGGTATTGCCAGTAAAATTAACGAGAAAACTTGGAATTATCCGATATTATTAGTATATCATCTCATTAGGATTACCAGTTGATTAATTGTTTCTAAGTGTTTTGTTATTAAAAGATTTATTTAAAAGAAAGAAATTGAGTCTTTATTCACCTCAAAATAAAGGCTATAAATTTGTCAATGGTCAACGGTACTCAAGCAAGTCAAAGTATGTTTTTAGTTAATTGCTTGCAAATCCAAAAGAAAAAAATACCTACACAGAATCTCGGTTCAGAAAATTTCAATATTCAAAATGCACCAAGGGTCATTTAATAGGACCTTTAAGAACATTAATTAGGGCCCTAAATTTTTAAATGTTAAACATAAAAGTTATCACAGAATATCTAATTCCGATAAAAGAAGAACAATCGAAACTATGAAAGATTCACGTAACTTTTATGAGTTGGCCGTATTTGGAACTAAATGATAAACGCAGAAAATTGTCGTTCGATGCTACAAAAGGTCTGGAAACCTCTCATTGGAAGTAAAGGTGGCAAATAATTGGAGTACGTTGACAAAAATTATTGGTCAACGGTACAACAATTGAAAAGATATTGG